>CM051017.1:22732070-22742070 GCA_027704905.1 Muraenolepis orangiensis
TTTCTGGGAACCAGAAGGCATTTTCTGTTATTGTTATTATTAATAATAATATATAATAATAATAATAATAATAATAATAATAATAATAATAATAATAATACATACATTTTCATGGAGCGCTTTACACTTTACATTATTAAAATAATTTGCTACATAGATAGATAAAATACATTTCAGAGGAAACGACAGTTAAAAACATAGAAAACACAACAATAGTTACACATAACAGGTGAGTGTTGGTGAGTGACGTGAACATGGATTGGTGGGTACAGTCACTGTTGATGTTGTTGTTGTTGTTGTTGTTGTTGTTGTTGTTGTTGTTGTGTTGTTGTTGTGTTGTTGTTGTTTATGTGCAGAACTTTTGCATCCAAAGGGACTCACAGTGAATTCAGATACATGTCGCTAAGGAGCAGGTAAGGGTTAGGTGTCTTGCTCAAGGGATCGAACCCGGTAGCTTTTCCGCTGGGTGCGGGACACACCCCTACGGCTACGCTATCCTGATCATGTGCTGTTCAGTCACACCAATTCACTGGTGACCGCAGAGTTCACATGGAGATGTGGAGATTCACAAGGACATAGCATGCAAGTGCGACCACAAACCTCCCATCATATTATCACAACCCAAGTATATCAGGACCAGAAATCTCTACGCTACTTATCACAAACCTCTCGTCTAGTATCCTAGTAACATCTAGCATCCAAACTCACAACACCTTTGCTTTGGGGCATTTCTATTCAGCACACTGCACGCTGGCCGGCATGTGTGTGTGTGTGTGTGTGTGTGTGTGTGTGTGTGTGTGTGTGTGTAGGAGGGCAGGGGTTAGGTGTGTGTGTTGGGGGGATTCTAAGCTGCCAGATTTATGTTAGCCGTTCCATTCTCCTACTCAGTTACCTGTCACTCCTAAAGCATCAACCCTAAGGGGATTTGGTCGGTGTGCATCTGCACCCATACACATATTGTCTTTTTGTAACCACACGGGTACATGTGTGTGTGTGTGTGTGTGTGTGTGTGTAGGGGGAAGGGGTTCCCTGCTGGTGGGGTGTGGGGTGCTGTCTCTAGAGGGGGGGGTCAGAGGTTACACAGAGGTCGTCGGGCGGACCATGCAGAGCTTTAGATTTTACGTCACCCATCAAACAAACAAAAGGGGACTTTCCCCTGGAAGAGCTGTCCTTCAGGTCTTCCTCCAAAGGACGGAGGAGTCACTGGTCTCCACACACACACACACACACACACACACACACACACACACACACACACACACACACACACACACACACACACACACACACACACACACACACACACACACACACACACACACACACACCCTCAGCGTGAATAATTCGAGGTCTATAGAGCTGGGACTGTGGTGCCAAAGCTCAGCCCAGTTGCTATCGTCAAATCTCACCGTCAAATCTTTAAGTGAAGCACACAGGCGTGTCAAAAAAAAAAAACAAAGTGTGTCTTATAGTTGTAAAGGTTTAACTACGGCGCAGTTTAACTTCTCCGTACCTTCAATCTATAATCGAAATGTAGCACATTTATCATGCTTGATTTAAAAATAAAGAACAATCAAACACTCAAAACCACAAAGAATGTGGTTGATACAGATACGTGTTCATGTTTACTCCAGCATCATCTTGAAATTCCACATTTCGATCCTCTCCTCTCCTCCTCTCGTCAGTTCCCTTCCTTATTGTGTACGTCTCCCCATTCTTCTCCCTTTACATCTGCAGGGCCTTCTGATGCACATGAGATTTCCTGTTTCCTCAACCAGATTCTAGGTCACAGATTCCCCCGAGGGCAGATTGAGTGAAACCAGCAGAGAGCACGCAGAGCATACAGAAGAGCTGCAGGCCAAAGCCGAGAGAGAGAGAGAGAGAGAGAGAGAGAGAGAGAGAGAGAGAGAGAGAGAGAGAGAGAGAGAGAGAGAGAGAGAGAGAGAGAGAGAGAGAGAGAGAGAGAGAGAGAGAGAGAGAGAGAGAGAGAGAGAAGAGAGAGAGAGAGAGAGAGAGAGAGAGAGAGAGAGAGAGAGAGAGTGGACAGAAAGAGATGGACAGAAAGAGAAAGAGAGACAGTTGGAGAGAGAGGAGGGAGTAGAGAGAGATAGGGGAGAGAAAGACGAAGAGGGGACTGAGAGAGGAATGGAGGGAGAGAGTGTGTTAGTGTGATGTGATGTCACACCTATGAAATGCTAGTAGGATGCTAAGCCCACAGCTAGCTAGTGTGTTAATACTAGGTAGAAAGGTGCTCTATTTGCATTCAGTATGTGTGTGTGTGTGTGTATTTAAACAAATATGACGGAGGGTGTGTGTGTGTGTATGTGTGGGAGTGTGTGTGTGTGTGTAGGGGGGGGGGGTGGTTGCCATGCCAACAACATGCAATGCAGGTGCAATACTAGCACGACCAGAGAGGAAGACAGGTGAGTCGAGGAGAAGACAAGAGAGTAGCAGAAGTCCCACCTGGTCTCCATCAGTTCCCGTATGGAGGCCACAGTAGGTCCAGACCCCAGGTGGTTGTAGTACGGACCCTCGTCCTTCTCCACAATTTGCTCTGCAAGAGAGAAGAAGCAGTTTCACCGTGTGATCCTTTAGCTTTGGACACTTTCCTCCAAAGAGACTTTTCATTCAGTCGATCATTCTCATCAATGCTGTTTTTTTGAGGGTCACGGCTTCTTTGTGTATATCAGCCCAGGCTGAACACTATCTCACCGTGTGAATGGCAAGGGCTCCACAGGGTTGATATGTTTTGGTTGACTTGGCCTGTAGCTCTTCATACATCGCAAATATTCTCACTGCATTTTGCATATTATATGCTATCATTACCTTGTATGTATATTCATGATAAAAATATAGATATTATTACTATATTACTGTAGTGGCTGTGTAAACACACACCTAAGGCCACCAGTCTAGTACTAGAGTAGTACAGGCAGACAAACAGGTAACACAGGAAGATCAAGAACGGCAGTTAACTTAATGCATGGGAACAGTGTGTGTGTGTGTGTGTGTGTGTGTGTGTGTGTGTGTGTGTGTGTGTGTGTGTGTGTGTGCTCATAAATCCAAACCTGAATGTTGACTAGGGTGCGTGTGAGGACAACATAGCTTCAGCTGCTCCAGGGAATTGTGGATAACCAAAAGGAATGGCTGTGTGTCTAGTGGGTTTGAAGTGCTCCATATGCAACTAGTATGTGTGTGTGTGTGGTGTGTGTGTGTGTGTGTGTGTGTGTGTGTGTGTGTGTGTGTGTGTGTGTGTGTGTGTGTGTGTGTGTGTGTGTGTGTTTGGTCAGTGCACTCCCTATAATTCAATGAGGCTTCATTGTTACACTACTAACTGCAATTGAAAGCAGATTTTTCCAGAAAGCAGAGTTTAAGAACCGGACAATTCCACACTCCCGCCATTTATACTTTGTATTATTTCTCTGTATATTATTATTATTATTATTATTATAAAGTTTGTTTTTTTACTTACACATTTTCTTTTCAGGGTGGGGGGGGGGTTGTTCCAATTACTATAAAAAATACTGCAGAGCAGCTGTACTGAGTCTGGGTGTTTCCAAAGGCTGCAGCAGAGTAATTTGCGGTGTGTGTGTGTGTGTGTTTATGTGTGTGTGTGTGTGTGTTTGTGTGTGTGTGTGTGTTTATGTGTGTGTGTGTGTGTGTGTGTTTATGTGTGTGTGTGTGTGTTATGTGTGTGTGTGTGTGTGTGTGTGTGTGTGTGTGTGTGTGTGTGTGTGTGTGTGTGTGTGTGTGTGTGTGTGTTTATGTGTGTGTGTGTGTGTGTGTGTGTGTGTGTGTGTGTGTGTGAGAGCGCTAGCATGCGTAGCCAAACTCCAGTGCAATGCAAACAGAGCGTGAGTACGAGCGCTGCCGCCCTGTCATCCTTCGCTGTGTCTTCTGAGGTCACGTTTTCCTTTTATTTCTGAGTGTGGGAGGAGCCAGGGAGCGGCCCCAGAACAGGAAGTAGCCTAGTCACAACAAATTCCAGTGTGTGGGGGATAAAGCCGTCTGTGGTATTAACGTGAGCATTACGGCCGGTAATCTGAAGGCCTGTGGTTGAGGTAACAACACATAGTGCCATAGTGCCTTCCTACAGCTGCTACCCCAACCCCCCCACCCCCACCCCACCCCACCTCAGAGCAGTCACTCCACTGGCTTTCGGGAGAACGGAGGTCTGGGTGCTTTACGACTGTCACCTCTCACACACATGCAGCCAGGATGAGGCTGGAAGGAAGACTCTCATCTCCTCTCATCCTGCTATATTTGAACGATTCCAAAGAGCGTGCTGCACAGACAAGGGACATTATTTATAGATGCCACCTCCATGAATATTTCACGGGGAAAGCATTAAGCAGGTGGATTTGCTTCGTCTGTCGTGTGAGGATGTGTGGAGGCTGTGCATTACATTGTAAATACTAGTGGAAGAAATACAAGTGTGTGGGGACTTGTGTGTGTGTTGTGTGTGTGTGTGTGTGTGTGTGTGTGTGTGTGTGTGTGTTTGTCATCATCACTGTAAGGGATTACTTACAGATTCTGCCATTTCCTGTCCAACACAGTACATTTTATCTTGCTACAGAACAAATGTTACTGCCATCAAAGACAGAGAGACAAAGTAGGGCTGGAGCGATGAATAATAAATACATTATTAGTATTCTGATTCAGATTGAATGTAACTATAGACTCATTGTCCAATGGAACACATTGTATACACCATTCAATCTCGTTCAATTGCTACTAAAATAATGATGAACGTAAAGGAGAGCTTGTGCTGGGGGAACGCACATCTCCATGTACAGTAGGGAGTATGATCAGTGTGGTGCAGGGGTTCATGTTTCTGTACTGTAGCCACTATCCACTCCTCTGTGAGCCCTTGTCCTTTAACCCCAGTCCTGCCTGACAAAGGACTGACTGAGCGCCCTCTGCTCTGTTAGCCTGCCACAGCCTGGGCCTAAACAATAGGCTCCCTCTCCCAACCCCTATTATTCCCATCTGCCCTCCCCCCATAGCCTCACACTGTAACAGACCGTGTGGACCGTACTGTATCCCTGGGAGCAGCCGTGCAGCCCTGGCAACGGCGGGTACATTCTTAGACGCAGTCAGCTGGGTGCCCGGAGCGAGGAGCTGGGTGGAAGGGAAGCTGATCACATGATGTTGGGGGTGGGGGTGTGGGTGGGGTGGGCACTGATGTGATTAGGATTCCCACTTCCGCTAGAGCTCAATAGGTGGGAGGGGATACACTGATCGTGATCATAATGACAGGATGCTAGCTCTGCTGGAATCGGAGCGTTGGCCCTTGGTGGATAGGGAGTGTTAGGGTTGACAGTTAGTGTTGGTTAGCATTGTGTTTTGTACCTGTATACAAGATAAAACACGTTTGTATCCACCATTTGTAGATGTTGTAAACCATGCATGGCATTCATCTGTCTGTATACTGTGTATGGTTGTTTTAATCCTGGAGAAACTTAGCCCAGCATTGTATTGACAACACAATGCATTTAAATGCACATAGCAGTAGGCTTGCTAACTTACCAACACAGTCACAGACGGGGAATTCTGCCTGCAGGTCCTTGGCAGGCGTGTCCAGTAGGTTCTTGGTGGGTGTGTCCAGGTAGCGCAGGGGCGATTCCAGGAAACCTCTGAGGGACGGCGAACAAGGAAGACTGTCCTTAGTGGGCGTGTCTTCCTCCGAGTAGCAGGTGGTGGACAGCACTGTTAATCCTCCATTAGTCTGGATCTTCATGCGTTTGGGCAGCGGTGAGTAGGGCATGTTAAATGGGTCTTCGAGTGCCTTGGGCTGATGATGGTCTGGGAGAGTCTGCTGAGTCTGCAAAGAGAGTGACAGGTCCCTCTGGTACTGGTCCTCGGAAGGCTTCAATTCGGAGGCCTGGCTTGAGGCTGCTTCACATTGGTTCCCTGATTCAACACTTGTGTCGATTTCCATCTCTTGCCCTGCTGGATCTGGCTCAGAGCTGGCTGGTGCGACGAGACCGAGGAGGTCGGCCTGGGTGTTAGATGACAACAAGAACCCATCAGGTCCTGAGTTAGCATTGACACAACACTCGCTTTTAACTGGTTTAGCTGCTGTCAGGGTTTGCTCCATGGGCTGGCTTGCAGGTAGCATTGGAGGCGGTGAATTCGGCCCGAATTCTGCCTCAAACTGGCGCATCAGGTCTTCGTACTTTGGGTCAACGTCTTTGAGGCTTGGTAACTGTGAGGTGCTGGATGTAGAGGTAAGAGGTGTGGAGGTGGTGGTGGTGGTACTGCTGCTGTCAGTAAGGGCCATGCTGCTCTCAGTCTCTGTCTTAACATGGGTTTCAGGACCACATGGATTGGACCGGTGATCGTAGTGTTGTCTGACAAGGCAGGTGCCGTACAGAAGGGTTTCATCAAGGGGCTGGATGTGGATACCTGAGAACTGGCTGGGGCAGGGAGGCCTGCAGCCACAGCTTGAGTGGGAAGGCTGGGAAGGGGCAGAGAGGGGAAGGACCCAGCTGGCAGACTGGCTTGGAACGGGGTTCTGACTAGAGCAAGGGGGGATGGTTTCTGTATACTGATCTGATTCTGGGGCAGGAAGGTTGGCAAGGAAGCCTTCTGCTTGGTCTTCTTGATAACTATTGGTTTGGGTTTGGGCAAGGGAGGGCCTGCTAGGACCCCAGTCATGGATTTGCTTTGACTGCTCTTCTTCTTCTTGGTTTCCTTGGGCTCCTGTTTGATGTGTAGGGGGTTCAAACCGTCAGGGCCTACTTGGGGCCACCACTTTTTTAGATTTTGGCAAGCCGATGGAGACTGTGCATCCATACCTCCAAAGCCAGGAGCATGGTTAGCAAAGAGGTTCCTCTTGTAGGTAAGATGCTGCTGCAGAGCTGCCTGAGTTGAGTGACAAATTACTGCTTGGCCAGGAGACATGGGCGGCCCAGAGAAATGCTGGCCCTGCTGACCATTCACTTTGCCATAATGTCCCATGGGGGCAGTGTTATGGTAATACTCCCCAGATTCTGGCTCTTGCTTTATCCTGGCAGTCCCTGGATGGCCCTGGGCCTGGAAATTCTCACTCGGGCTATATTGCTGATGGACAGGAGGCTTGAAGGGAGCTTTGCTTAACTTTCCACCGGTGTCCCCAAGCAGCTGTTTGAGCTCAGACATGGGGTCTATAGTAGACGGAGCTGAGTTTGTAGACATCCACTGGTTCCTCTGGGCAGGGCCTGAACTGGAGCCCTTTTGCCACTGCTGGGGGTGTGGGCTGTAGCCTGGGGGTTTTCCTTGGCTCTGAAAGTTAGTGGATGGAAGAGGGGAGATGTGGACTGGCTGACCCTGGGACTGGGGTCTGTTTTGCTCCCAGGACACCATAGCCTCTTGGCTGGGGTTCAGACCTGGTGGGACGGATTGAGAACGTGAGGAAAGATGCGGGCTGTGGGAGGATGGGTGGAAGTGAGTTCCATTCTGAGGCTTGGAAGGGTGATTGTGGGCATGTTGGTAATGCTGATGGATGTGACCTGGCGTTGAGGCCTGGCCTTGAGAGCCAGCAGCCTGTGGACTGGTGCCAGACAATTGGGTCAGAGCCTCTATAGCGATGGCTGTCTGGAGACTGACATTCTTTTCCTTGACTATAGAGAGCACCTGTGGGGAGCAGGGAATAGGAGCTTTGGTGCAGGGTAGGGTACCTGGATGGGATCCTTGGTGCTGCTGGTATGGAGTAGAGATGCTATGAACGGAAAGGGCTCCATTCATAGGAGGCTGGGGTTGAGGATGAAGGTGCGATTGTTGAAGATCAGGCTGTGAGTGAGGAGCCATATTCTTTATTTTGCAGGGCATGTTATCTTCATTGGCAGCCATCTTGATCTTCTTCTGCAACAACTCCAGGTAGTCGGGACAGTCAGGTCCTTCACAGTCACAGTTGGGGGGTTTGTGCCCATGCTTGGCCTGGCTCAGTGCGGTCTGTAAAGTGTTGATGTCTTCTGGAGACTTGACCAGTTCTTTAGGAGCCCCTGCAGTGGGTCTGACTTCGACACCGTCAGAGTCCATCTCCTGGTTGAACTTCTCATACAGCTTGGTTGGGTAGGGCTTCACTGGGATGGCAGTACAGGAGGAGGAGGATGATGGGGGCAAGGAGTCCAGGCTTGCAGAGAAAGCCACAAGGTTGCGGGCATCCTCCATGTCTGCTTGGTGCACAGGCTCACCTGGAGCCACACCACTCTGGCTCTTCCAGCAGGACAGCTGCTGTTGGGGGTCACCAAACTCGTCCTGCCCTGGGGGTCTGCCCCCTGCCCGTTGTTGCTCTGACTCCATGGGGGACTGGTCATTATTTGGGAAGCGCCTCGTCCCATTGGCCCGTTCCAGGCTCAGCATGCCTTCCTGGAGGCGGTCATGTGACCCAATTTCCATCTGGCCTCCTCTTCTGGGGCCATCCACTTCCAAAACTGTCTAAAAGAGAAATGCAGAGAGACAAAGGTCAGTCATGTCAGGTAAGAGTACAATACACATCACTTCTTCTTAAAGGGAAACAAAATGCCACCACATACCCATATGACACCAAGGAGACAGAACACACACACATGCACACACAACTCAGGTACAAAGGGGGCAGGTACAAAATATGGGAATGCACATCCTTATGAAAAGCAACTGTGATGTACAACATATGTACAACATAACAAATGTGTCATATGCCAATATGCACACTATACAGATCCCTACAACACACTTAGAATCGACATGTATGGTTGATAAATAATCACTGATAATAATTGGGAATAACCCCATTCATTGGCAAAGAGAACCATATGAGGTCATTTTGTCTCTTGACTGTCTCATAGAAAATTTACGGTTAACTGAAGTAAATTCACTGTTGCATGACAGAAGTCATTTCACAACAAGCCAGTGTTGGAGTCACAGGTCACGTGTGGTGAGATCAGTTGAGTTGAATGTGAATCTGTGTTTTGGGAAGCGAACAGTCGTGCATTGTCATGTTTAAATTACAACAAAACCTACACTGCAAAACCTACACCAAGCAAGAAACCTACTCTGTGTTGCTTGGATCTTATAAACCATTCAACCACTCAATATTCATCGCATCAAATGTTTTTATGAGCAGGGTATGCTCACTCACAATGGCCTGACATTTGGAATTGGTACAGCTTCTCCTTGCAAGTTTCATGATTTAATACACCATTACCGATGCAACCTGGGCCCAAACTGGTCCCACAGTCCCTACCTGGTGGAGGTAACCCTGCCTAACCCGACTTGTGTCATACAAATTCAATATTTTAAATATGATAATAACAAGAGTCACTATTTGGCAGACACTTCCATCCAAAGCAACTTAAGGAGTGGGTAGAGGTTAGGCATCTTGTGATGTACAAAGTGGGACTGTAATCTGCAGATATTTGGGGTCAAACTCCGAACTCTTTGGACTGAACAACCTAGTGTGTGCCACTAGGAGAGCAGAAACACCACTCCACTGAGCATTGAGGACAACGATTTATAACCCTATCATAAACAAATAATATCTGAAGGAAATATTGCAACCAAAATAGGGCCCAACCATGATCTAACATGTTTGGAGATGGATGACCTCATTCACAGTGAGTATTACGTATGTGTACGTAAGTGAACTCATAGGCGGTAGACAGAAATATAAACACTTTTGTAAGCCAAATTAGATTATACATAGTGTATGTTACTTCTCTGCACCCGGCAGGCCGTCCACCCAGTTGGTGGTTACCACGCAAGACGTGGCTAAATGTTCAAATATCTCCTCTGCTGTCAACAGGTTAGCTAAAGTTAATCTTGGAAGACTTTAGGAGGTTCAAGAAGCCACATCATATCAAAGCTATCTGGATAAATCATTGACATGAGTCCCTGTGGGCAGCACCTGAAGCCTAACATATCACCTCAAAAAAACATTGCATGGTGATTTAGCGGAGCTAAAGGGACAATGTCAATGCACTGAAACACAAGCGCTTAAGAACAAAGTCTGAAACATGCCCCACCACACACACAC
>CM051017.1:22757070-22759570 GCA_027704905.1 Muraenolepis orangiensis
TGTCTGTTGCATTAGAAAATATACTGTTTACATCCAACTAGTGTTCACATCCAACACGTTCAAACGTGGGGGTGTCCTCCAAAACCAGCGCGGCTAAATCTGAACTGTTTAACGATGTGGGAGGGGGGAAGAGATAAGGCAGAACACACATTGTACTCAAACACCCGCCAAGGCCAGAGCAGAGATCTGACATTCTGCCAGCGAGGAACACGAGAGGAGCCACAGAGAGAGAGAGAGAGAGAGAGAGAGAGAGCGAGAGAGAGAGAGAGAGAGAGAGAGAGAGAGAGAGAGAGAGAGAGAGAGAGAGAGAGAGGAGAGAGAGAGAGAGAGAGAGAGAGAGAGAGAGAGAGAGAGAGAGAGAGAGAGAGAGAGAGAGAGCAAGGAGCTGGTCCTTGTTCTGGAGGGAGGTGCTTCGGCCAGGTACCAGCAGACAGAGGGTCACCCCCAAGCGGATCTAGCACCCCCTCTACACGCGGAGGGGGCTGGTAGATCAGCACGTTCTCAGATCTACTCGTGTATATGTATATTATAATATACATATACACACGAGTGGATCTGAGCACCGTCCACTTCAGGTTGCCGACGTTGTTTCTGACTGACGATTGAGCTAAAGACTTAACTGGAGAAAAAAACAACCCTTCTATCCGGTCGACATTTATAAAGACCAGAGCGTCCGTCTACGTCTTGAAGTTGAATCCAATCTCTCTGGTGCTTCAGAGCGGTTTGTAGTTTCGGCGGGAACCTTTTAGCGACTGCCTCGCCAGCTCATCGCGGAGGAACGAACGCGATGATGCAACCGCAGCCGGCGGCACCAGCTTTAAACATGTCTCTAAAAACAAGTCACACCGCTGTCATTCCTCCCCGCATAAACACGCATGCGCACGCACACATACGCATGCGTGACCCACTGACTTACACTCCCTTTACCTAAGTTGACTCCAGAAACGGGAAGGGTGACCCAGAACAAGCATTGCGCTCCTCCTCTTCCTCCTTCTCCAAAAATAACTCCTCCCCCCCCCCCACCACTACCACACTCGCTCCCTCCTCCTCCCCCCCTTCCACACGCCTCCTCCTCCCCCCCCTCCCCCCCTCCCCCAGCTCACATGCCGCGGCAGCTGAGCCAATCGGTGAGCAGCGTGCGGCGCTTTAAACCGAGAGCGTCTCTTTAAAACCTGAGAGCGTCTCTCCACTTCGTGTGTCATGAGATACACAAACCCGAGCATGTGGTCTAGTAGGATGTGAGACCGGTGGGCGGGACTAACTGTGCTTCTGAAGGAAGTAGTACAACAACCCCACCATTAGATGAGGCAACAGTCGTTTATATGGCCAAGCAAACATAGCTGCATACAAAGGGGAAAGGGGATATGAATAGATGAATGAGAGACACAAAGGACTGCGTTGTAGTTGCAGTGCAGTGTACTACTGTGGCATAACATTATGCAGTATAGAATGAAGCTCACAAATATGTTTCAAAGCACAAGCCTGATATTACGCTGTATTCATTCAAAACAGGCACCACACACAGACAGACAGACAACACAGGGGTTGATGAAGTTCAGTATAAACCGGTTTACTTGTCTTACCTTCACCGTCAGATCAGGTCTTATGGAGCCACTGCTGCTGGTTTCCTCAAAATATTCCACCTTTACAATGGTTTCCATCGAGCGAGAGAGAGGATGAAAGAGAAGAGAGAGAGAGAGAGGAGATGAAAGAAGAGGGGGAGGGAGGGAGAGAGACAGAGAAAAATAGAGAGAGAGAGAGAGAGAGAGAGCGAGAGAGAGAGCGAGAGAGAGAGAGAGCGAGAGAGAGAGAGAGGAGGGGGGGGGGGGGACAGGAGGGGAAGAGAATAACAATCAATACAACATTGCGACAACTGCCCTAGACAGGTCCATCAGGACAGCGGCATCAGCCTGCACAATACCTCAGCGCATCTCTCTACATCCTAACCCTGTATTGACATCACCCTTTCCTACATCATCCACCGGCAGATGCCGGAAAAGGACATCAGAAGCTGTTATTATATTTCAGCTTCTACTGTGCGTGTGTCTACCGTTAACATCCGAGACCACGCCACCCTGTGTTGCCGGGCGAAACAAGATCCCGCCGGGCAAAAAAAAAAAGAGGAATTAAATTTGAGTGGCGAAATGATGTAATGTCTCCCCCTATCTCATTCTTCCTGGGCAGTTATTTGGCGGTGGCTGATATGTCCCTAACGACATGCAAATGTCCCCCCCGGCCAATAGGTAAAATGTCAGACGGCTGGGGGGGGGGGGGGGGGGGGGGGGGGTGTGGGGGGTGTGGGTGGGGTTGGGGTGGGGAACACGAGACATTTACAGTGGAGGCTAACTCTAAATAATTTTAGAGTGTAGCACACACACAGCTCTCAGTGGGTACCCTCAGATCCCCTTTACCACCCCCCGACCCGCACACACACACACACACACACACACACACACACACACACACACACACACACACACACACACACACACACACACAC
>CM051017.1:22764570-22859570 GCA_027704905.1 Muraenolepis orangiensis
CTTTACTTAATCCCTCCTCAACCCCCCTCCTTTACACTTCCTACAAACATTAACACACACACACACACACACACACACACACACACACACACACACACTCATACACACACACTCATACTCACACACAGACACACACACACGCATGCACGCATTTACGACACACATGCCACACGCACACACACACACACACACACACAAAGACACACTGTGTCTTTATGTATATTTGTATGAGTACATGGATCTATTGGTCACATGCAAAGAGAGCCTACGAGGTTGCTAGGCGATAGGGTCTCAGCTGCTGCCTCCACACAGGGTTGAGAGGGCATGGTGGGGGGGGGTGTAAGAGGGAGGAGTGGGCGGGGGAGGGGGAGGGCTTTATGGATGAACAGACTGGATGTAACACAATGACATTCACACAGCCTACTGTATGTGCGTTTATAGGAGACAACCTTGTATCACAATACTGACATGGCTGCCATCCCCATAGCATTCAAATGAACATATTTCTTGCTGGTATTGTCATGCACACACACACACACACACACACACACACCTTGCTACAGTACTAGGTTATTATAGTACACCAGTTCAATACCCTGGTGCTAGCATACAGGGCAGTGAAAGGAACAGCTCCTTCCTTCCTCCAGGATATGGTCAAGACTTACGTCCCTGTCCAGAGTAGTTACCTTGCGTACCTTTGCATGTACAAAGGTCGCTTTGGGCAAAAATTTCTGCTAAATGTATGTAATAAATAGGTTCACGGGACAGCCATAGGTTCACAGGACAGCCCCCATAATATCAGATATGTCTAATATTTACGACTTCAAATCCGTAATCTGTGAATGTGAAGTGTGTGTGGTAGACGGCTGGTTCAAGCAGCCTCTCCTGGCCCGAGGCAGGCTGATTCGACTCTGGGGCTTTGGCTGTGTACCTGTGATGCATTGGGGAATCAAAGCACACATGATAAACCGGCTATCAACCTGCACACACACTCAAGAGAGAGCTCTGACATGTCAGCAGGTACCACCTTGCCTCGGTCCAGACTTTTGAATCCGCCCAAACCTCCGAGTTGACTGATTCTGGATATAGCATCGTGACATGAAACCACAACTTATATGTTGACAAAGTGTTATTATCCAATGAGCACCACCGCGGTGGGATTAACATTTAGCCAATCAGCACCACAGGCGGGTACTGGGTTGGTCTCTGGTGATTGGTTAGGGGGAAATCAACTCATTCTCCCGTGCGGAAATTAGAGTGGAGTGGAGACAATGTCAGACTGAAGATGGGAATGTGAGGAGTGTGAGGAGTTGACAATTCTGTTTGATTCCAGGCATAGGTAACACCTGCTCTGCCTGCAAAGCAACTCTACGACATACAGGTTTGTACACCACATGCACCTGTGGGCCCTGGGTGTTGGGCTCTGTATTCCATGGATGGAATCCACGTTGTTTAATGAATGGAATCGGGTAGTGTGCTGCCCACACACTGCAGGAACCAACTTTATCAATCCATGTCGTTATGTGTATGGTCTCTCACGATTTTGACAATCATATATGATTTTTTAAATCTTGTAGTCAGTCCCCGGTATAAGTGGGAGAGATCGGACCAACCTGCTGAAAAACAAACCAAAGAAAAACGATTTGTGAAACCAAAAACCTATTCTCACGCATCGGTAATGACGATCCTCATAAAATGTTATTTTTTCAACTGCAGGGAGAGGTGCTAACAGTCATGGAGGTTAGACAAGCCTCTGTGCCTGGTTGTTAGATTTTCTCCTCTGAATACTGCACACCATTTTACTGCTTTCTGCGCTCTGGAGCCCTTCCCCCGCGCGTGCACACACAAACACACACACACACACACACCCACCCACACACATACACATACACACTGCAGCCTTCCTCCTGAGAGCTCCTTAGTTCTAGGGTCAACCCCCGCCTTTGTGTCAAAGGTCAAAGGGGAGAGCCTAGGAAGCTGGAGAAATTCCGTCCACTGCTGATGTTGGAGACACAAACAAGCAACCCAGGGACTAGGCATGTGTTTGCACAACTGCTGCAGCAGCAGCAACAGCAGCAAACACCACAGAAGAAGAATCCACACCGGTTTACTTTATAAATAACTGAGGTTATTAATAAGCCGCCTGCTGTATAAATTGTGCAAGTGTTGGGATGCATATGAGTTAGCCACAAGGCACGCTGAAAGGAATAATATGTCAACATTGTTGATGACTCTAGATGGAAATACAACTATTTTCAATAACCATCGCTAGCACAGGAGGAAAGGCTGTTTCATGCCCTTTAAAGCACAAGCACAAGCACACACACACACACACACACACCTTCCCACATACTAACACAAGGCCATGCATGAGTTGGGTGTGTTGTGTTAAACAGTAAGAGGTAGCTGTTATGTCTTAAACCAGGTTTACAGCGTCTGGGGCCCAGAGGACGTCTGGCCCTCCAGCCACTTTACTACGAATCCTCCCCGGACTCGCTGAACGCGGTTAAAAAAGAGGCGGAGAGCCTCTAACGCTTCAGAACCACTGAAACCCCCTCCAGTGTTACCATGGAGAATAACGTACTTGTAGCAACTAGGTGTTGCTAAAAGGCGAGTGCAGAATCGGTTGTGGCGTGCTGCATGGTGTGTCAGGCGCACGCCACAAGAAACACATCCGAGTCAGCCCAGGAGGGTGTGATGCCTGAAGAGAAATATTGCATCCTGTGGTCAGCAGTAGCTCAGGTCTGGAAATCCCTCTGCTCTTCCTGTCTTAACGTTAGGCTTGAAGAAACGTCGCGGTACGCACTGTGTGTGCACCTTGCATGGACATCGATTGTAAACTGCCGTTCCAACGTGCATGCATTTATTGATCTTTGTTTAGTTTTACCGTTTGTATATGAGGTGGTGTGGCTAGCTAAGAACACAAAACCCACAACACCGCTGACCAGACCGAGCAAGTAGTGAGTAACATCTGTGTTTAACACAGCCAGGAAAAGCATGTCTGGACAGCCGAGGAATTCCATGGGTGGATCCAGACAGTCGCAGGAAGACTTGCAAAAGAGTCTGAAAGAAGGCTGTAAAGTTCCAGTACTGTGGCACAACAACAACAGTCTGACTGTGATTACCTCTATCGTCGAAGATGGGGCGGAGGATATATTTTTCGGCCCTGTTTGTTTGTCTGTTTGCCTGTCTGCTAGCAAGATAACTCAAAAAGTGATGTACGCAATTAGACAAAACTTGATGGTTTGATTACTTACGGGCCAAAGATCAATAGATTTAGATCCAAACCTGGATCCAGGGGAGGTATGCACACTACTGAGTGCCCGCTCCTTGTTATTGTTATTGTAATAATAACCTAGCACTGCTACTTGCTGTACAATGACAATAAAGGCCACCTGTTTCTGATTCAATGTATGCAGTCTACCTGTAGGCATCGCCGAGCAAGATGCCGAACTCGGACTCACCGTTTAGCACAATGAATATTCACAATCCATATCCAGAACATTTAAACATCATCATCACCATACCCCACTCACCTCCCAGTCTTCTTTCCGCTTTTTCAGTTGGTCGCACTTGCGCATCCTACAGATCTGCTTCCCCGTCCGGCGGTTCAGACAGTTCCCGCACGCCCCGCAGTTCTCCTTGCGCAGGCAGGGGACGCACGCGCCACACTTCTTCCTCCTCCTCTTCTGAGGGTCCTCCGGCGGGGGCCCCAGGGAGAAGAGCCCGGCCTGCCGGTGCTCGTTCTGGATGTAGCCGCTTAGCGGGGACAAGCTAGCCATGCCTGGGGAGTCCTCTGAGTCCGAGGGCAGCTGAGGACCACCGCGGCTAGCGGGGAACCCAAGCGGAGCCCGGGGCTTGGGCATGTTGACCGTCCAGCCCTGGGCCTCTCTGCTCTCAATGTGATGTTGTGATGTGTATTTAAAAATACACCGGTTTGAAAACAAACATCATCATCTTAAACCATCGCCCGGAGGAGTCTGGTCGATGCTTGTTGAATGACCCTCAAGGTTCTAAAACATGAAAATGTAGGTCAAATTTTACTTTTCTGACTCTCTAATGGCTATGTGTATGGACATTCGTATGTCGTCTTACTAATTCTGCGGGTGAACAACACCCTAGGTTGTGATCAAAGTCCATGTGATGTTTGGTGTCATCTGTCCCGGTGAGCTTCTGAAAGTTCTCCCTCCATCCAGTATTCCCAATGTTCACAAAGCCACGTCTGCAGATGCATCAGGTCCCGGGGGAGAGGGGTCCATACCGATTTTGCTTGGCACCCCCTAGGACAACAATCAAATATGTCAAATGCAGTGCGGTATTAACGATGCAAACATGATATGAACAGTGAAGATACAAGATACAAGATTTGTATTGGCCATTAGCAACAAGTAGCATGGAACGCTTACTCCTCATTCCCTCCCGCAGTTTGAATTTCTAAAAAAGTACGATAAAAATTCGATATACATAAAAAATTAACATAAAAAGAGCAATAAACTGACTGACGGATGATATGTGTTGAATTGTGCAAAAAGATTTAGAAGCATTTAAAGTGCCAAAAGTGAAGCGTAGTAAACACACATACAGGTGGATACTATTTAAAAGCACCAATGTAAAAATTAAATGTGCACAACCACAATGACAGAGAGACATATAACATAACAATAGGACACCGTTTTTGCTGCACCCATCATTAAAAATGTCGTCATATAAGTAGTCTTACGATTACACCAACGCATCAAAGTTAAAACGACTTCATCGATAAATCAGTGGATCATTCGTTCTTTGAATGCCGTCACGATTCCACCACCACCGCCACCACCACTGATGTATTGTGTGCCTGTGCAGTTTTGAAAGTTGTACGTTTTAAATAGCAGGACTCCTCGATTAGAGCTCTTTGTGTTGTCTCTCTAAATGAGAGTTCGGGCTCTTTGTCCAAGGGTCACAGACTCCAGTCAACCGTCAATAAAGCAACTTGTGTCCAGAACTTCCCAATGTCCTGTTTTCCACTGCCTGCATACTGAACATGTCATCTTTGTATATTTGTTAAACTCGTTAAATAGCGATATACAAAGTAGGCCTACAGACAAATGGAAAACAATAATAAAAACACCCTTACTTTTGATTGAATTAGCATACTTTAAGTAGGTAACCACTTTTCTTAGATGTTGCCACATCTGGAGTTTCCCGCCAGTATCCACGTGACATTAAGAAACACGCTAACACCATAGCAAATAGTTACACTGTCTACATCACAATAACATCATTATTTGCATTAATCCACGACACAAATAAATAAAAAAATTATAAAGAATAGCCTATTGAACTCGTTGCAACTAAAAATGGAACAATTCAACAATTGAAACAATAATAATAAAAATAATTGACCTTGTTGTGATCTACCATATTAGCCTCGCGCTAAGTGGTTTCTAATTGAGCGAACTTCATCATGGTTTCTAACGTGCTACATTTGATTGAGTTATATCAGCCGAACGTACATATACCCCAGGTCTACGTATATCATCATCATGTCGTCTCTAAAGTCGGAATAGATAGCGCATCCATCGATATGTGTGACACAAGAGTTTTGCCCCCCCCCCCCCCCCTCCGAGTCTCCCGTTGCTTTCCAGGGCGACCGACCGACCTGCCCGCGCGGCGCGGTTCTTCCCAATAAATAAAAGCACGTGGCTTTTTGCTCAGCGATTTTAATGCGCGAGCACCGGCGCGAGCTCAGCGATTTTAAAATGCGCGAGCACCACCACCATGGCGTGGCGCTTTAAACGGGCGCTTGCGTGTCGACGACAGGACTCCTCGTTTTTCATCACGTCAGACTGTAAATGATGTATGGGGTCAGTCTTGGGGGGGAAACAACAACAACAACAACAACAACAACAACAACAACAAAAACACTAGTAGGAAGACTTCTGTAAACATCACCCCGGGGGGGGGCGGGGGCCGCCGGTGATCAAAGGGCCGGGGGGGGGGGCATGCGCACAATCAGATAAAAAACAACAATAGAAGTCGTTATGCGCATCATAATCATCATCATGGGGATAATAGATAGCGCCTTATCTCTTAACACGTCAGTGTTGTCCTGTGTCCTGTCGACGTGTTATACTAAACACATCAAGGTGTGTGTGTGTGTTTGGGGGGGGAGTTGACTAATAAGTAGCCTTACTTTGGTGCGAAAATCGACACTTTCTCTCCCCAGTGTGTGAATAACGCGCATATACGTATGTGTGTGCCCGATATAGCAACACGGCGCCAGGACGTCACACGCGTCATTATGAAAGAAGAAGAATTATTAATGTATATATAAAAATTTAAAATAAGTATATATATAATTAACATACCACAGCGGGCGACCCGGAGTTCCTCCTCTTCATTGACCTTATTGTCCTTGCAACATTTTGGCAAAGCAAAGCAAAAATTGACGGTGGTGGTGATGGGATAGGATAAGGCCTACATTTGAACCGAAACAACTTTGTAGGAGATAAGCCTACGTGAAATAAAAGGAAAACACTTAAAACTACTTAAAACACTTTTGTGTCAATGCTGGCCAATAGAAACCTTCTAATAAATAATAAACACTTCTGTCTGAAGACCGAGGGGGGGGGGGGGGGGGGGAACAAGCCCCATGCCGTAATGAAGTTATTAAAATGTGTGTCCTCCCGAC
Source organism: Muraenolepis orangiensis (assembly GCA_027704905.1). Lineage (NCBI taxonomy): Eukaryota > Metazoa > Chordata > Actinopteri > Gadiformes > Muraenolepididae > Muraenolepis > Muraenolepis orangiensis. The sequence continues at coordinate 22,771,244 of CM051017.1, forward strand.
AGCCAGTCAGTCCACCTCTCCAACTCTTGCCGATGGTCTCCGTGTGTGTGCGTGGTGCGCTTCAGAAGAGTTGAAACGAGACGGAAGGGAGGGAGGAGAGGGGGGGAGGAGAGGAGAGGGGAGGACAGAGGGGAGGGGAGGGAGGGGAGAGAGGGGAGGGGAGGAGATGGGAGGGAGGAGAGGGGAGGAGATGGGAGGGAGGAGAGGGGAGGAGATGGGAGGGAGGAGAGGGGAGGAGATGGGAGGGAGGAGAGGGGAGGGAGGAGAGGGAAAGGAGAACACCAGCTCATAGTGGAGTTGAGGTTAAGAGTGGCCAGCAAATTACGGAGTGGAGTTCGATTCCCTGAGGTGCAACGAGAGGTTCCACCGCCTTCTATTCCGATGACGTCCCCTCGATCCCATACACAGTAGTATAGACCCATGCGGTGTTTACGCGCGTGTGCATAATTAGGTCATATGTAAATCAATGCATAAAAAAAACAAAAATCACGTGAAATATTATTTAGATTTTATTTTCAATATCGTAAAAGTCCCCATGGAGGCTTTCATTGACAAGCACACACACAAAACAAAACACTGTAAACATAAAATACAAACTGAAACATTCTCCTTGTAGGCAGGCCTATACCAACAAGCGTGTGTTCTAAAATGACGTTTTCGCGCCACGTAACAGAGTCTGACGTTCAGTTCGGGTTTTCCAAGCGATATAATTGTATTTTGTATGTTTTTATCCAGCATATAAGTAATGTCAATCAATACACATGTGCATATATATATATATATATATATATATATATATATATATATATATATATATATAAACACACGGTCTGAGACACACTCAGAGGTAAACACACACACACACACACACACGGAGGGCAGGGTCGGGGGTACAGTCAGTAGTTGAAGAATTCCTTTTCTCCTCTTACTTGATCCAGTGGGACCAGAGGAAACGTAAGAGGCTCGCTGCCTAGTGTAATGATCGCTTTATAGGGAGTGCATGGTCCACTTCATAACAAAATATAATTTGACATCGCTACACATATACATATTTAAAATTAAAGAATGAACATGAAAAATACCAACAAAAAAACTCCCAGCAGGACACATAATGGATATCTTATAAATAATCAATGCGACAGATGAAACTGTGAAACTCGATTCTAGTTTGATTCGCTTGGGTGAACGGAAACCGTGAGCACCCCCTGCAGGCTCCATCGGGTACTACCGCATCAACAGGACGGCACCTCTGGTGTCACATCTGGCCAGTCGAGTTCTGCACGCATGAACTACAGAACCGCGGATACCAGAGCCGTCAGCTCCATTTTGCCGGGGTCAGATGGAGGGGGAAGTGGGAACGCAACAGGAAGGAATGTAAACCGCACTAAAGCGGTAAGAGCTTTGAAACCAGGCGAGGCAGAGAGAAAGTGAGGAGGAAGTCGTGTTAACCGGTTCCACCTCCGTCTCCCCGTCTCTCTTACCGGTTAACAATAAAACATCACAACAGATCCCTACTTGTTCTGTTTCAGACACACATGTTCGTAATGTGTGTCTGAAACAGAGCTCACAGGGCTCTATGGACTTTGTCCTACTAGAAGAATGGAATTATATTAGCGTTTTTGGACCTAATAGACTATGGACAAAAAGCTACATGGCCTGCCGTGTCCCCAATTTAATTTAAAAGTTAGAAGTTAGCCTCCCCACCCCCCCCTCCTGCCATCTTAATTATTGAGGGTAAACCCTGAAATGTTTTGATACACCCCCGTCTCCATCTTCGTAGTGGTTCGGTCCAGTGGTGACAGAGCACCCAGGCCTCTATGTCCGGACCTGGAACTTTCCGGCTTTGGTCATGTACTTAATGCCTTTGAAAGGTTTGTACTTCTCACCATACATGTCTAACCGATTCACCTTCAGCCCTGGAAAGATACAAAAATAAAAATAAAACACAATAGAATATATTAATAAATATGATATGTCAATAAAGTTATGTTGGTTATCTGAAATATTTAATTAAATATTTATTATGCTTTGCTTATCATGTATTAATACTCAATTACCAATTGACATCTTTTCACAGTTTTTTTTTAGGTGCCATTTTGATCTAGTGGTTCCAAGGTGGTTATTTGATGAACCTGGCGACATCTAGTGGCGTTTACACCTAATAACACCCCGTCGTGACAGGTGTCATGTGTAGACAAACAAGTACTAAAACTATTGTACATTATTACTATATCACTACTTAATATTACTACTTACTTACAATAACAAATTAAGTATTTGGTCATTTGTATTTATCATCATGTGGTCTTTATAACTATATGCCAACGCATTGTGTGTGTGAGTGTGAGTGTGAGTGTGAGTGTGAGAGTGAGAGTGAGAGTGAGAGTGAGAGTGAGTGTGTGTGAGTGTGAGTGTGAGTGTGTGTGTGTGTGAGTGTGTGTGTGTGTGCTTACCTGAGATGGCCATCTGTTGGATCTTGAATTGGATATTGATGCTAGGGTTCTCGTCTGGTTTGGAGGCCCCAGCTTGCAGGCACATTGTGCCCTTGAGGCTGGGCAGCTTCTGGGGGTTGATCTTCCCAACGTCCCATGACAACATCTGGATGGCAGAGACACACATGGAGAGTTGGCCTTGTCAAAGTGTGCAGTCATTTCAAACCTTATTCAAGTTGTCACAGAGTTGAGTTGTGACAAAACGGACAAAATTATTTGATTTACATATAGAACGATTGTAAACACTTTGGCTCTCGACTGTATTACGTTATCTCATCACATCATTTACAGACAACATTACAGATTAACATCACCCACCCGGTGACGACATGGTGACGGGGTGAAAGGTGTACGTTACCATGGTAATGGGGAAAGAGGGGGGCAATGTGTACGCTACCTTGGTGACGGGGTCGAAGGTGTGGGTTCCCTGGGTGGCGGTGAGGTTGGCGGTGAGGACTCCGCGGGGCAGCTGGCTGCTGACCAGCACGGCCTCCACTCCCTTCCCCATGGTCTGCTTGGGCCCCAGCGTCAGGTCGAAGCGGCCCTGCGAGCTGCCCTCCCGGAACGAGATGCTGTGCTTCACGTACACAGGGATGGCCACCAGACTGCAAACACATCGAGAGCCCGAGGGGGGGGGGGGGGGGGGGGAGATGGTTAGATATCGAGGTGCCCCCCACTAAATGACCTCTTTCTAGCCACACACACACACACACACACACACACACACACACACACACACACACACACACACACACACACACACACACACACACACACACACACACACACACACACACACACACACACACACACACACACACACACACACACACACACACACACACACACACACACACACAGTTTTAAATCTAATCGAAAGCACAATGTAACCACTGAAATGTATTTGTATTTCTATGTTGCCTCCTAGTGAACAGTACAGGTACAAGCTAAGCTAAGCTAACACAAAGCTCCATCTACAACGCCGATGGAAACCAGTACCTTCGGTGGCCTACTGGAGAGACACTACGTGAGCACAATGAGGAGGAGAGGAGGAAAGTTAGATGCAGTCACAGTAACTTGTTTCCATGGAGACAAGCTGTGCAAGTTAGATGGACAGAAAGATATGGAGGAGGAAAGAGTGGAAGAGAGGACATAGTAACAGTAATAAAACATTGAGGGAGAGAGAGAGAGAGAGAGAGGAAGACAAAGAGAGATAGATGGAGAAAGAGAGGGGGACTTAGAGTGGCAGAAAGAGACAGTGAGGAATTGAGTGAGGAGGAGGGAGAGAGAATAAGAAAGTATTACAAAGTAAGAGATATAATAGAGAAACAGAAGGAGAGAAAGGAGGAGTAACACACATTCAGAAAGACGGAATAATAACAAAGAAAGGGAGAATACATGAGGAAAAAGAGAGAAAGAGCACAAGAGTCCAAAAGAGCGAGAGACTGACTTCTGGGAGCTGACGTGGTAGGAGAGAAGCCGGAAGTTTCCGTCCGGAGGAATGAAGGAGAGGATCCTCTCTGCCTCCCAGCGCTTGAACCGCACGCACGGGTGGAAGCTCACGTCGTCCAACAGCCGGGGATTCTGGGTAATGTAACACACAAACCGTTAGTGGAAGTGGACAGCAGGCGGTAGAGCAGCATGGAGTTGCATGGAAGGGAAAACACAGCCCACTTAAGTTAGTCCCAAATAAGAGTTATGATTAACAATTTTTCCATTTTCATGTTAAGTAAGCCATGTTGTTGTTAAGGTTTGTCATTATTTATAATAAATTTATAATAAAGTTAATGTGTTATAACTGGAGATCCCCCCCCCCCACCCTGATCTTTCAGCTCTTGTACACATGGATTTGTTAGCTTCACACACAACCTGATGCTCCCTGACGTTATAAATACACAAGCTAGAGTTATGTTGGGATGACAGACACGTTGAGAGAGACGCACCATGAAGGAGAGGGTGAGGTCAGGCATGCCTGTGAGTTTGACACACGCGTCGATCACACCCTGGATCTCTGCCGTGATGGTGGAGCCTGTGTCAATGTGACCACGACAGGACAAGAAGGGAAACAGTGATGCCATACGACTGATGCAACTCGTGGCAATATACTATGGCGGTTGTACTGTACATAAGGTATAATTTAGGGGTTAAGGGTTTAAAAACTCTGATACTATCAAAATAACAATAGTAATAGTAAATAGTAATAGTAACCTAGTAACTACAAATTCAGAGTTGTGTATGTGTTAAGAAACAGCAGATGACATCACATCCTTTGCGTTACATGTGCGGGACATATGTTGATTTAAAATATGATATGACGCTCTTAAAGGATGGGACATGTTCATCAACGCAAACACGAACCAGGGACAAAACCAGCAAGGTCGCTATAGGGCGATATACTCTGGTCTCACATAGGCGGCCGGAATAGCCTTCCGGAACGGGAAGTACCTGATTTGTCGATGATGGCGTCGATCTCCTCCACCACGTCAAAGTAGGCCTCATTGTTGGTGTATTTCACACCCGTCCGCCGCCATGGCACCACAGACAGCTGGCCCGTCGGGAGCTGCTCCCCCACGTTGGTGCTGCCTGTCCAGCCGGAGAACGTGGAATCAGCATCGTGACGGACAAATATGATATACATACACAGGACAAGAGGGGTCCTACTGGGGTCGTACTAGTCAGCCCTGATGGTGTTGGGGTGGGGTTTACCTGTGACGATGTTGACCAGAGATAGAAGGTGGTGGGTGGGGTTTACCTGTGACGATGTTGACCAGAGATAGATGGTGGTGGGTGGGGATTACCAGTGATGGTGTTGACCATAGATGGAAGGTGGGTGGGTGGGTGGGGTTTACCTGTGATGGTGTTGACCATAGATGGAAGGTGGGTGGGTGGGAGGGGTTTACCTGTGATGGTGTTGACCATAGATGGAAGGTGGGTGGGTGGGGGAGGGTTACCTGTGATGGTGTTGACCATAGATGGAAGGTGGGTGGGTGGGGGAGGGGTTTACCTGTGATGGTGTTGACCATAGATGGAAGGTGGGTGGGTGGGGGAGGGGTTACCTGTGATGGTGTTGACCATAGATGGAAGGTGGGTGGGTGGGGGAGGGGTTACCTGTGATGGTGTTGACCATAGATGGAAGGTGGGGGTGGGGGAGGAGTTACCTGTGATGGTGTTGACCATAGATGGAAGGTGGTGGGTGGGGAGGGTTACCTGTGATGGTGTTGACCATAGATGGAAGGTGGGTGGGTGGGGGAGGGGTTACCTGTGATGGTGTTGACCATGGTACGGAGGATGGTGGGAGGCTTGATGAGTTCCTTGAGGATGTTGGACTCGGTGGCGAGGGGGAATCCGTTGTCCAGCATCTCCTCCAGCAGCTCGTACACCACCACCACGTTGTCCTTGATGGCGGCCTCCGTGCACACGCCAAAGTAGTCCTGGGGGTGACACGTGACACACGAGACAGGGTGAGAGTGGACACGCCTGTCTCCCCAACCATTTCCGATTTGTTTAAAACAACCACAAAAAGGTCAAAGGATGGCAGGGTAGCAGAGAGACAAGAGAGACATGACAGAGGATGGGTGAGAGACCTTTAGAGTAAATGGGGGAGGCGAAGATGATGTATTGGAAGTCTATGGTGCTCCAAAACAATCCTCATTCCTACAACATTCCTTCAACAGTTATTTGATCTTTTATAGGCTGACAGTTAAAGTTGAAGTTGGCTTAGGGCTTCATCCACCTTTGAGAGCAAAGAAATAAGAGGGGAAAGACGACTAAGGCATAGGAATTTTGTTATGCTGTTGTAGTACATAGTCTAGTTGAAAACCCCAGTACGGAGTTACTTTGGTTTCTTATTTTACAGTTAATGTTGCTACTTATCTGATGTGCATAGAATAATACAGGTATACAGGAAAACCTTTGAGTTTTCAAAAAGTTAAAGCAGAGAATCCTGCTTTAACGTGTAGTGCCTAAAACATGTTTCTGTATGTACATGTTTTAGGCTATTCATTCTTCTTTAAATGGGCTTGTTGTCATTTATCTTTTATTTATTTTTATTTTCATTTTAGCTTTAATTCATAGGAGTAAATTGATTGTGAGGATCATCCCATTTACTGGGGCTAGCTAGTGATGCATTTGTTTTTGTATTTCACATGAACTATTATTAGCTTCCACAGTCAGGCCATCAGGCTGCTGAACAAGGGCGTATAGCATATAACAATGTATATTTTATTACATTGATTTATATATACATATTGCTCTTTTCTGTGCCGATATATTGCATTTTATAAATTGCATTTTTATTCTATTCAATTTTGATTCTATTTTTATCTATTTTTATCTTATTTTTATAACTGCTGTCTGTCGTCGGGTATTGCACATAAGATTTTCACACCACTGCTTTATACTCGTGTAAACTGTGAAGTGACAATAAACTTGACTTGACTTGACTTGACTTATGCAAAATGTATATTATTAATTTCATGAATAGTACCTAATGTCAAATATCAGATAGAAGCATATTATGCAGACTAAGCATATTATGCTTGTCAAACTGGCCAGGGGAGGCCAGTGACAGCTTTGCAACAACAAAGAGAGGGAGAACATTCAACACCCTAACGAATAACTCAGAGGCTGTACCTGGAACGTGTCCACCACCCTGTGCAGGAACTCGATGACAAACAGCGGCGGGACCTCGCTCTGGATGACGGCCACAAAGTAGATCCGGTGGCGGAGGACGCTGATGAGGTAGTGGTGCGGCGTGGGGATGACCGGCGGGACGTTCTCAGGCTCGGTGGCCCGCTCCTGGGCCTCGAAGAAGTAGTCGCAGACGGAGCGACTCACCACGCTCTTCCAGTGCTTCTCCAGGAAGATGTCCCCGGAGGAGTTCACCAGGAACAGGCTGTGGATCATCTTGACGGGTGCCTGGTGGATATCAACAGAAACAGAACTTATTTCAACACAGAACTATATATAGTTACATACTTCGACCCAAAGATACTTAAGTCATTAAGGAGCAGGTAGGGGGGGTTTATCTTGCTCAAGGATATCCGCAGGTAGGCTTCGGACACTGGGGATCAAACCCAGTACCTTTCGGGCTGGGAGTAGAAGAGGCAAGCCACTACACTACCTACCCCCCAGAAATGCACGAGAACAAATGTGTTATGTCAATGTAATATAATGTCATGCTAGTGGTTTACTCCCCTACCTGGTATGCACTAAATAAACAAAAAATAACAAGCCTAGTATTGGGTAGGCCTATTACTTTCACTGTTACTTTGCTTCAACACTGTAAACTAATAAAGAGAAAGCGGTCCTTGCTCACATGATCCTGACCTGGGGCTCCTATGCCCTGAATCATCGATTTCAGTAGGTCACCACTGCCAGTAGTCGTTTGGAGTAGACTAGGCGTTGGTGTATGAATATGTGGACATTATCCACAAGACAACAATGTTTGGATAACGTACACACATATATTGACATTCATCGTTCGTTTCCAAAGAAGTATTCTTTGACTTTTGAGATAGGGGAAAGGAGACACCTGCTTCTTCATTACATATGCGGCTGAGCTATCGGGTTCGGTCCTGATGATGAAGGCACACGTGACAACCCGAGAGCTGCCATTTCAACACACATCCATCCCCTCGTTATATTATGTTTGATGGCTATATCGTTTTTTAATAAAAGGCCAGGCCAGGAAAGTACAACATCATAGATGCAACATCAAGATCCCTCCCCCTCCCTCCATCCTCACGGCGGTCTTGTGACAGCCCGAAACCCGGCCCGTAACATGATGGGAAGTAACGGGTCACAAGACGACGTTTTACGATGCGCTTCAATATGAGACAATTGGGTATTTATACCGTTGTACAAACTACGAGTCACTCACCGTAGACCGACAGCAAAATGGCTCGTCTCGGCCCTTTCCCCTTAATTCAACGATAAACTACCTACAAGGCGTCGTTCCGATCGGTTGTTGAGTGTGGGTGCAAATCCTGTGTTTTGAGGCGGACCCTAGAGGGAGCCAATCACATGCCCAGAAACCCTGAAGAGCCCGCCTTCTCACGGCTTATTGGACATTGGGTGCGGAAGCTGGTGACTGGTGTCGCTTAGGAGTAACCTCTGATTGGTTAGCTCCGGTTTATACGCCGAATAAAGGGAGCTCCGGGTATTGTTTGTCTGACATTTTGTATCCTGTATCCGATTTCATAATATGGTGCGGTCGGTCACGGTATTGGGGGGCGTAGGTGACGCCTCGTGTTTACGTTGATTCGACTTAAGAAAATAAGCATTTAAAGTTGTTGATTTGGTCAAGTGAATGACCATAATACTCACGTCGTCCCCTTTTTTTCCACTTCACTTTTTCACTGATGCACTACAATCAAACATTATATGCTTGCTGCTGATAGGGCTACTACCCCAGGCACCGAATGACCCCATCTCAATTCGACTTGAATTAGACTAGAATCGAGTGTTTTGAATTAGACTATAATCTAGTGAGATTTGAATTAGACTACAATCCAGTGAGATTTGAATTAAGACTAGAATCCAGTGAGACTTGAATTAGACTAGAATCCAGTGAGACTTGAATTAGACTAGAATCCAGTGTGTCTTGAATTAGACTAGAATCCAGTGTGACTTGAATTAGACTATAATCCAGTGTGACCTGAATTAGACTATAATCCAGTGTGTCTTGAATTAGACTAGAATCCAGTGTGACTTGAATTAGACTATAATCCAGTGTGACCTGAATTAGACTAGAATCCAGTGTGCTGAATTAGACTAGAATCCAGTGTGACTTGAATTAGACTATAATCCAGTGTGACCTGAATTAGACTAGAATCCAGTGTGTCTTGAATTAGACTAGAATCCAGTGTGACTTGAATTAGACTATAATCCAGTGTGACCTGAATCAGACTATAATCCAGTGAGACTTGATTTAGACTAGAATCCAGTGTGACCTGAATCAGACTAGAATCCAGTGTGTTAATTCAGAAGTGTCAATGCAGTACCCGCTGCGCCACACTGCTTCTGAATGAACGTTTGTAATGTGTGCTCATAATTGACCCGATAGGCCCATCTACAGATGTTCATACCATCTAGCAGTCACTTTGCCGTCCTTTATTTTTGTTCATTTTTGTATATCATTTTTCATGGTATAGTTTTTGGAGATTTATACGGCGGAAGGGAATTCCAATGTGCTTGTTACAAATGGCAAATCAATATCTTGTATCTTCAGTTGCAGCGCTTCTTGTGGCCTATGAAGATGACTTATGATTTATGCATCTGCATGCCTGCCAACGTGAGATCCAAATGTAATGAGATGTAATTCACTATTAATGAGGCCTGCGTAGTAGACTGACGTAGACCGGTCCTAGTTTTGGGGACCCTCTTATGCGGGCTCGTACACACAACCAAACAGCGGCAGACCAGTTCCCTGGAAACATGAATGGCTCAACATAATTTATTTTCATTTTATGTTAAAATGTACAGAGTTCTTTGAAAGTACTTGCTAAGAAAGAAAGAAAGAAAAAGAAAACGATTAAATGGAAGAAGTACATACAGAGGGACAGAAATGGTGGAGAGGGGCCATCGTCTCCACGGGCTGGGCCAGTGGTCATTATAACGCTCCCCTCTCTCTCTCTCCCTCCCTCTCTTTAGCTTACAACGCACCATGTACAAATACAAAGGATACAAAAAGGGGAATCAATATTAACAAACAGAAATATACTGAGCTCATTTTTACATGCCTCTTAAATTTACGGAATTCTTCTTATACACAAAGTAAAAAAAAAACAAAATAAAAAATAACACTAAATAACCTTTAGATATTTGTTTTTTTCCCCTCGTTTAAAATAGCATTAATATACTACACAAAGATAGAAAATCTAGAGATGCGATGGAATGAAGAGGTTAAAAGGCATCTTAAAGTTACTAAAAAATGAGTGGTCTTTTTTTGTTTGTTTTGAATTTCTTAGTAATTGTTACCCAAGAGTCGAGCTAAAAAATATGTTTATATATATTTTTTTTCCTGAAACAGGAGTGGAAAACAAATGACAGTACCAATATCAATGTCAGAATTTCCTTTTATATTATAGAAAAACAATTTCTCTACAACAGGTTTTCTAAAGTCAAAAAGAGTCAGCTTGTGTCATAAAAGAAAGCTGCCCAGTCTGATACAATTCAGAGAGAAACAAACCCAAAACAAAAATGATAATAATAATAATAATAATAAAAAAATAAAGTACAGAACAGAACCAACACACACAAATATGAAGCATCAGGTCTGAACAACGAAACAAACAAAAATTATCCTCTTTTGACTTTGAATACTTTGAATACTGGACCGTGGAACAGAAAAGGGGTCATTTTCTTCACACAACTCGTTTTAAATGCCATTACAAACAGGACCTCATTGCAGCCTCAGTGTTAAGTGGAATGGCTCGGCAGTCGGCCATCTTGCTGTCGAAGGCCATTGTGTCGCCACTAGGGAGTGCAGACTTTTACCACAAAAAAAGTATTTTCTTATAGAAAAAGATAAAGATAAAAAATAAAATAAAACTGTTGAAATGGAATAACTGCCGTTTGTTCTGCAGTCTCTTAATCTGCTGGGAAGGAAGCTGTTGTTTTTTTTAATACATATCTGTCAGTGGAGTGTGACAAGAGACCCGGTTGAATGTTACACCCGCCAGCACTGGCCACCAGGGGGCGCCTGCGTGCCCCGCACGGCGCGTTGTGCTGTTGTATTGGGAAGTAGCAGGATATTTACATCTAGAGATGCGGAGCAGCAGCGCAACTGTAAAAAAATAAAATAAAAAAGAAAGTATGAATAAAAATACGAAAAATAAAGATGCTACACCTTCCACCTGACAAAAAGGGACCGGCCGCTCCGACCCTCCACCAGAAACGAAATAACGCCATTAGTCTGAGCAGACCCGTTTCTGTGTAGGGCCCTTCTTGTCCATATCAAGAAGGGGGTGTGACCATTCCAGAACGCCACATGTATAAAGACCAAAGCGTATTAGAGGTCAGACTTACAAGTAATTACATTAAAAAGGTCAACAACCAAAACAAAAAGCAACATGATGTAAAAAAATAAAACTAAGTTCCAACTACGATGTCCTATTGTCCCTTTTTGAAGGTAAGGCTTCCTATGTCAATTAAAAGATTGTGTGCATGGCTGAATCATCGCTCAGTAAACCATCTATTAAATTAACCTTTTTATTTTTACATCTCTTTGTGGTTGTTGTTGTTGAAAAGTCAGGTCCTCTTGTGAAGCGCGTTTCAGTATCTCTTCTTACATGTTCCCCCGTAAGAGGAAGTGGTCCGTCGGCACCCTGGGCTCCCCAGCGTGGAACCAGAGAGGAGGTGGTCGCCAAGTCCAGAGGGGGTTGGGCCATGCCCAGACCTAGGGTCCATGTGCACACACACACACACACACACACACACACACACACACACACACACACACACACACACACACACACACACACACACACACACACACACACACACACACACACACACACACACACACACACACCACACACACACACACACACACACACACACACACACACACACACACACACACACACACCACCCCCCCCCCCCCCCCCCTCACACCCAACCGGAACGCTGCAGGTGGTCAACCCATACACAGTCTGTCGGAGGGGAAGGGGCTATGAGTCCTACTTAAGTGGAACCAAATGACCACAGAAAACAACCCCAGGACCCTCTTCCTGTCTCTCTCGCTCTCTCTCTCTCTCCGTCTCTCTCGGCCGGCGGGTGCCGCCTATGTAGAGGATGACTGGGAGTAATGGACAGCACAGCAGGGGTGGTGTCGGGCGCTCATCTACTCATGTAAGGCGATTGCTTGGGAACGCCGGTGTAGCTGTGGTGGGAGGGACCCGTGTACATCATGTTGCCATGGTGATTGGGCTGCATAGGCTGCTGCGGGTACCCCTGGCCTCCCATCATGCCCATTTGCATCTGCATGGGGTACTGCGCCGGCTGGTTCATGTAGGGCGGGTTGCCGTGGTAGCCGCTGTTCATCATGGGCTGCGGCATGCGGTAGCCGGCGGCCGACATGGCGTTCAGTGGCGTCATGTTCATGGAGTTGTAGGCGGCGGGCGTGGGCATGAGGTTGGGCATCATGCTGCGCTGCACGGCCAGGGTGCGCGGCGTGCCCTGCATGCTCACCGTGCCAGAGCTGCGGCCGTACAGCTGCTGCTGGTGGGGCGCGGGCGCCAGCTGCTGCGTGGCCTTGGAGCGGATGGCGATGTGGCTCTTCACGGCCATCTGGCCCTGCAGCCGCTGGCTGTGGGTGGGCGGCGCCAGGCCGATGTTGCCCGGCGCCATGTTGCACTGGAGCTGCAGCGAGCCCAGGTTCATGGAGCCCGGGGCCAGGTTGCCCGCGGAGCCCATGGAGGGCTGGCCGCCTTGGGTGTGCGGCGAGGGCGCCAGCTGAGCCAGCCCCGGGTTGGAGAGGGACACGCTGGTGGCGTAGGAAGCGACCGAGGCGGAGTGCGAGTAGGGCATGGCGTGGGGGTCCATGATGGTGTTGGTGAGCTGCTGCAGCTTGGCCAGGCTGAAGGTGGCCGAGGGCTGCGGGTAGCCGCCGGCGCTAAAGTCCGGGCCCATGCGCTCGTAGAGGCTGCGGCCGCCCCCGCTCTCGGGGATCTCCATGATCATGGGCGTGGAGCCGAAGCCGTTTCCCATACTGCACTGGGACAGCGACTGCTGCTGCTGCTGCTGCTGCTGCTGTTGTTGCAGCTGCTGCTGCGACGAGGGAGCGGAGGGCTGGGAGTTGGCCTGCTGCTGGGAAACCTTCTTCTGCTGCTGCTGGTTGGTGCTTGGCGGTCGTTCGATGATCACGCAGCTCTGCGGCGACTTGATGCCGCAGCCGGGGGTGACCGCCGGGGGCGGCCGAGGAACGGCGTTGGAGCCTCCGTTGGGCCCGGCCTGCTGGATGAGGCCGCAGCCGCCCATGGCGAGCTGGGAGCTCACGCCGCCGCCGGAGGAAGAGAGGCCGGGTGTGGGGACGAAGGAGCAGCTGCTGGCCTGGGAGGAAGAGGAGGGCGTGACCGAGCCGGAAGAAGACGAGGCGGCCGACGCAGAGGCGACTGCGGCCGCTGCCGCGGCGGCGGACATGCCCGCCCCGTTCCCTCCGCCCCCCATGGTGGAGTCGTAGCTGCTGGGGTTGTCGTAATTTTCCGTGGTGCTCTCGATGCTGCCCAGGTCGCTAAAGCCACTGTCCACCACCTGCTGGGAGTGGTCCGACACCGACGGCACATCCATCATGGGCGACGTCTCCATGTTCTGCTGCGAGGGCGCCGACAGCGAGCCGGGGTGCTCGGGGGTGATCTGCGTGTAGCTTCCTCCGCCGGCGTTGCCCCCCGCCGGGCCGGGCGTGCCTCCCCGGGGGCCCGCTGGCCCCGCCTCCATCATACCGGGGCTGTTGACGGAGCGCACCGACTGGCTGGGCAGGGGCGGCAGCGGGGGGTTGGGCAGGGGGCTGCTGTGCTGTGAAGGTCCGCAGTCGTCCACCAGGGCCAGCGCCGCCGCCTCCTCTTCAGGCTCGCCGGTGTGACTGTAGCTCTGCAGGGTGCGGCAGGCGGCCAGCGTCTCCTCGCAGTCCTGGTAGGCGCCGTGGTGCGGCGGAGGCTCAGCCTCCTCGTCCTGGGCCTCGCCCTGCGTCAGAGACTGCACCGCCTGCACCGTCTCCAGGTCTAGCTCGTTGGAGTGGTGGCCATGGTGGGCGTGCGTGTGGTGGGGGTGGTGGTGGTGGTGGTGCGGGTGGTGCGGGTGTTGCTGGTGCCCCAGCTCCTCTTTGAATTCGGGGTGCTGGTGGTGGGTGTGGGGCGGCTCCATCAGCAGCGTGACGGCCTTGTCCTCGGGCTGCAGCGGGGGGAGCTCTATGGGCTCGGCGGGCACCGGGAGGGCGGTGACCGTCTCCACGGCAGCCGCCTCCTCCTGCTCCCGTTGCCGTCGCTCCTCCTGCTGGGGGTCCGGCTGCAGTGGCGGCGGGGCGGCCGGCCGACCCTTGGCCTCCTGCGGCGGCTCCTCCTCCGCCTCTTCCTCCTCCTCTTCCTCCTCTTCCTCCTGCTTGCTGACAAAGTCCCGTGCGGCGCGATTCTCAGTGTCTAAAAAAGCATCCCCGCCTTGAGGTTCCTCCTTGACGGGCGGCGAGCTGGCGTGGGACGCCGGCTCTTCGTCCTCATCCTCCTCTTCCTCTTCCTCCTCAGAGTCCTGGCTCTTTCTTTTCTTACTGCTGCTGCTGCTGATGATGATGTTGCTGCCGCTGCTGCTCTTGTCTTCCAGATGGCCATCGCCTTCGTCGTCCGCGTCGTGGTCCTCGCTCCGCCGGCTACCGGAGCCCGTCATGGCAGCCGGACGTCTGCTGGAGCAATCTTCCTCATCCTCTCTCTCCTCCTCCTCTTCCTCCTCCTCCTCCTCGTCTTCCTCCTCCTCCTCTTCCCTGTCCTGGGCCCGTGGCTGGGGTGCCCTTGGCCCCGGAGCACCGGAGGTGGAGGTGGAGGAAGGGGACAGCATGGGGTGGGTGGGCGGGCGGCTGGGCTTCTCCTCCTCCCAGCTCCTCTGCAGCGTCGTCGTCTTCGTCGTCGTCGTCTCCTCCTCCTCCTCTTCTTCGTCTTCGTCATCGTCCTCTTCCTCCTCCGGTTCAGAGACAGGGGCTGGCTTGGGGGGCGGCGGCGGGGGTGGTTGGCGCAGGGCGGGGTTCTTGGGCGGACGGCCCCTCCTCTTGGGGACCTTCTGCTCCACAGGTTTGGGCAGGAAGTCGTCCTCCTCGTCTGAGTCTTTCTGCCGCGTCCGGCCGGTGTCCGAGCCGGGCCGGTAGGGGGTCTGCTGTAGGCGCCCCAGCTGCCTCTCCTGCCGCTCCGCCTCCTCCTGTGCCCGCTGCAGGTACCAGCTGCGGGGCTTGCGGCCGGGCTTCATCTTGATCTTGGGCGGCTGCGGGGCCCCGGCCCGGGCCTCTGCGGCCAGCCGCTGGTTGGGCCCGCTGCCCGGGGGGCGACCTGGACCCCGCTTCTTCCAGTGAAGGGGCTTGCGGCTCTTGCCTTTGGGCCAGCCCTTCTTCTTCTTGACTGGGACCTCCTGGTTATGGGCCAGGTTCTCCGGGTGGGCGGATGGGGGGGCACCCAGGGGTTTCAGCACAGGGGTCAACTCTGGAAAGATAAAACCAGACACGTTAGAAATCCATTATCGTCGAAAGTCAAGTAGTTGCCAGTCAAATCTCTAGATTAGTATTAATATGGCATTGCTCTATGACCCAGCATCACAACAATTACGTTAGCTATCCATATCAGCTTATTCTTATTGTCATATACTTCCATTTGTCCCCAACCCTTTGAGTCAATAAACTACGATGTAAATACAGCTGCAAGTTTTTAAATAAGTTACACAATTGCTCAGGACCTGAGTGATTTAAACTGTCCAACTATGAAATCTTCTCTTCTGTGCGTCTCTCCTTCTCTCTCTCGCGCTCACACACACAAAAAAACACACGCACCGTCGTCCTCCTCCTCCTCCTCCTCCTCCTCCTCCTCCTCAGACTCTGAGAGGTTGGAGCGCCGGCTGCGCTTGGGGGCGGGTTCAGAGAGCCTCATGGCGGCGCGGGACGGCGGATAGCGGCGGAGGGGGTGTCCCATGGAGGTCTCCTCCTCCAGGCGGGGCATGGGCCGCTCCGAGTCGGAGTCCACGAAGGGCTCGTCCAGGACCTCGGTGGTCTCCGAGATGGTCTCCGTCACCACGCTGCTGTGGGGGTGGCTCTGCCGGCGTATCCGCCTCTTTCTCAGCGGCTTCTGGCCGAGGGGAGAGAGGGAGTGTCTTTACACACACGGCATGACATGAAACTCCTATGGGTTTCGCCATTCATTGTTTGTTCATTTAAGGTCAATTGTGGAACAGCTCATTCATAGGCAATACTGAAAATTGCCTGAAAATTAAGCCTTCATTTTCATGCAATTGTCAGTAATGAGTCAGTAATGAGTTCATATGAATCTTACTTTTAAAAATATAGATAAAATCAACCACTGTATGAAAGTGAAGGCTGAATGGAGGTAACCGAGAGGCTTCAGTATCGCTTTACTCCATCCTCACCTTGCACTTCAGCCCCATGGCGGGCTTCGTGAGGACGGGCGGCGAGTTCGTCCTGTCCTCGTCTTCCTCGTCTTCGTCATCGTCCTCCTCGTCTTCCTCCTCGCTGCTTTCGCTGAAGCAGTTCTTCCAGCCTGGCGGCTGGGGCTCCGAGAACCGGGGCCCCAGAGGTAGCTGGGGCAGGCCCTCGTCCTCCTCGTCGTCATCGTCGTCGTCGTCGTCCTCCTCCTCCTCCTCCTCCTCCTCCCGGGGGGGCTCCACCCTCAGCCGGGGCTTGGGGCCTCTCTTTTTCCTGGGCGGGCGCCCTCTGCGCGGGGGGGTGGCCAACGAGTGGCGCCCGATGTCCAGAGGGTGGGAGGAGGAGGAGGAGTTCTCCAGGGCAAAGAGGGAGGGCGGGCCGGAGGAGGAGAAACCTGGGCTCTTCCTCCGCGGATCGCCCATCTCCTCGTCATCGTCCTCTTCCATCGGCGGCGGGCGGTTCTTAGGCGGGCGGCCCACGCGGGGGCGGTCCTTCACCTTGCCCCAGGGCCAGTTCTTGGGCGGCCGTCCCCGCGGACGGCGCTCCCCGTTGGCAGGGGGCGGCGGCCGGGTCTCTGGAGCGGCGGGGGGCGGGCAACGGACGGGGGTGGAAGTCAGGGGGCTCTGGTTCATGGGAAACCCCGGGAAACACTTCCTCTCCTCCTCCTCCTCCTCTCTCTTCCTCCTCCTCCTCCTCCTCCTCATGCCCACGCTCCTGGGGGACGTGCCAGGAGAGAGGAGAGATCTTGTGGCTTGGTTTCACCTGTTTCAAACACACACACCAACACTGGTCAAACACTGCTCATTGCAAGGGCTCTCTTGTCAAATGCAAACCCTGATTCTATTGTTAGTTCTGATGCACATCAAAGGGTTTCTCTAATGCTATTCGATTTTGAATCGATGTTTACAACATTTATGTAACACAACAGTATGATTTTATTATTATTACAGTGTTTCAAACAAACAATTGTTTGGTCATACTGCCCAGCAATAACGTCACAAGAGGACGAATACCCTTGACCCTTTTCTTAAACTTTCTGTAACATGAACACTATCAAAACTATGTTTACAGTTTAAATCAACCCAGTTTAAACTAATCAAAAATAAATAAACAATCTCGCAATGAGAGTTTGGTCACCTCTTGGCGGCCGTCTTCCTCCACCTCGTCGTCCTCGTCCTCGTCCTGGTTGTCCTCTCCCTCGCCGTCCGACACCACCGTGTTGGTGACGATGACGGGGGTCCAGCGCAGACACTCCGGGTCCACGTCCAGGGGCCGCGGGCGGGCTTTCAGCCGGCCCATGTGGTTAGAGACCAGCTTCTCTCGTCTCACCAGCACCAGCCTGAGACACACACACACACACACACAACAGGGTTCCCGTTAGCCGGTAATTATCTTTTTTTTTTGCTGGTAAAATGTATTAAAAAAAAAAAAAAACGTAAAATTCTAAACCTGCCGGTCAAAATGTCCGGTAATAATGCTCATACAAAATTTCATTGCCCATTTTGGCCATGAAGTGACTGAATCAGCTGCCGCACCTCTCTTTGATGTCAAGCACGCCCGACGAGACGCAGTGGCAGTGATATCAGTGCTCCACGGCTATGGGGGTTTAACTTTTGCGACAGCTTGCAAAGTGGTCATTTATGAGTTTAGCGAGCTGTTCCCTGACTGGACTACACTTGGTAAAATTGCCTGTGTTCTGCCCGTGTCAAGTGTGCCAGCAGAGAGGGGCTTCTCCCTGCAGAATCATGTGAAGACATGACTGCAGAGTCGTCTGGAGGAGAGAGTGACACGGCTTATGCGTATTGCAAGCTGCAAAGACACCTTGGACACGTTTCATTTCAGCTCGGCAGCAGAGGACTTTGCCTAGAAAGACTTAGGAGAAAGTTACCTGGTAGCCAACAGAGTCAATTTGATGTTGTAGCCTTTTGTTAAAACGGGCTACAGATGTTACAGGTGTTTTGTAATAGCCTACATTTTAGTTGAGGTTTTGCTCAATCGTTCCTGTTTTGTTTTGTTTAATCGTTTGTACATTAAATAGTCAAACTGATTTGAGGTTGTTATTGAAACATGACCAGTAAGTTTCGAATTTGTCCGGTAAAATAAATTCTTTCCGGACACTTGACCGGCAAGAAAAAAATCCTAGCAGAAACCCTGACACACATACTTTATTTTAGTTCTACAACTTCAAATGCATAGATGCCGGTTGCATAAAGTAACCCTTTGAGGAGTACAGTAACAGAAAGCCAGTCCAACACACACACACACACACCTGCCAAGGAGTGGATTCATTTGGCTGCTTGTTAGCGCCCTCGCTTGTGTGCCATTTTAATAGCTGACAGGAAGCATGATGATGATGATGAATATATTTTGGTATTCATCACGCGTGTCAACGAGTGCCTCTATGTCAGTAAAAACACTTAACTCTGCTTCTATGCTACAACTTGCCACACCGCCTCTCTAAGCGCACAGTGGACTTGAGTAGATGGTGAAATGAGTACCCCCCCGTGTACCGAATCGAGAATATATTTTTAGCCCAATCGTGAGACACCAAAAGATCCCCCCCCCCCCCCCTATTTTAGACGGTCATCAACGAGCAGGTGTAGCAGCTGTTAGGCCATCTAGGCCAAGACTAGACTCTGGCGTACCGGTCACCGCGTTGCTCCAGCATGGTGAGGTTCTGCAGGGTGGCCGTGATGTCCTGGGGGCAGATGCCCGTCAGCTTGCTGAGCTGCCGGATGCTGAGCTGCCGGTCGCGCACCTCGTGGAGACACTCCAGCACCACGCTGTGCCAGTAAGCCATGTAGGAGAGCCGGCCCAGGTCCGACAGGGGCTTCTCCGGGGAGCCCGGCTGGCCCTCGCGCTTGGACAGCAGGTAGCCTGGGGAAGAGGGAGAGAGGGGAGGGGGTTAGAGACAGAGCAGCCAATGGGAGGAAACATGTGTGACGGTAGTCTGTGACAAGTCATCTCACTATGGGATGCATACAGGTAGACTGTAGACATTGGGGAGAGTCAAAATGTGAGAGTTAAAGCACCCTAACCACTGGACTATCCTTGATATAATAATGCATATTATTATGTATTAACAGTCCAACTGAGGGTCATTACATTGACTACATGGCCACCTTAACTACGGTATCCGGCCTAAAAAACTTTTTTTTCTCTGTGATATTTCGAGAGTCATATTTTAATATTGTATTAATAATTCAATTTGACTCCAAAACTTGGTACCACAGTGGGTGGACAGTTTTCTGCCATGACAATACCACTACAAAGCACAAGCAATAATATTGACTTATTGGCCGACCCCAGCGCGTCTGGACAGTAGCTTTGGTTACTAAACACTCGCGCATTTCTCCCTCTTTGTATCGTTGGGTATTGTTCAACTGTTAGAACGTTTACTGCTGTCTTTTTGGTTAGGATCATGTGATGCTTTCCTTCTCCTGTGCATTTACT
Organism: Muraenolepis orangiensis; assembly: GCA_027704905.1. NCBI lineage: Eukaryota > Metazoa > Chordata > Actinopteri > Gadiformes > Muraenolepididae > Muraenolepis > Muraenolepis orangiensis. The sequence continues at coordinate 22,791,317 of CM051017.1, forward strand.
TATTCAACGCCATTGTGTGGCTTCCCCTGAGGACATTATGAAGTTCAAAGTAATCCTTGACACTAGATGGATTACCGCTTCCCCCTCCTGAAGGCATCTCTTCTTACCGTCTGTGAAGGAAGGCAATTTCAAACACCCAGGTGTATATACTCTCCACGCTGGTTGCCAGGCAACTATGCAGATGCCAAGGCTAATGAATGCTACACGTGGATGTGCCACACTGCGCCGTTAGCCCTCAAACGGGCAAACTCTTGTTGCCAGGAAACCAGTTTAATCACACTGTGCCTCCCCACCATGCAAAACAAAGCCATCAAAAACGCAACAGGTTTGGGGTGTGTGTGTGTGTGTGTGTGTGTGTGTGTGTGTGTGTGTGTGTGTGTGTGTGGTGGTGTGGGGGGGGGGGTAGAGCATCAGTGGGACTCACTGAAGTCGATAAGGAAGCGTCCGTAGCCTCTGCGTTGGTATTGGGGAAGAATCATGATGCAGGACACATTGTACTTCTGTTGGCAGTGCTTCTCCTGCAGAGTGGACACACAGACGCACCATCGCACACACACACACACACACTTAGAAAAGGGACATGGAGCCTGAGCAGTGAGTGTGTGCATGTGGCTAGTCACTGCAGGATTGTGTGTTTTGATGGCTGGCTGTAGGTAGCGGTAAGACCACCACCACCCATCACTATCACCACCCCCCCACCACCTCCTCCTCCTCCTCCTCCTCCTCCTCCTCCTACCTCCCCCAGCTAATTGCAGTGCTTTTAGCAGCAAGGTCGCATGTTAATGTGAGCGCATGCACACTGCAGCGAGGACGTTCGTGTGCTGAGAGAGAAAAACGTGCTGTGAAGCTGTGTGGCTAAATGTTTCAGTTCTCATTTACTGGAAGGCATGGCGTCTCATGTCTGCTTTAATCGTAGCACTGGCATCCGTCTGCTGGCTTTCCAAACCTAGTGACATTGTCGCATGGAAAGATCTAGTAAAACACAATAACGTTCCCAAAACAGAGCATGGAGCCAGCAATTGAGCCAGTACTTGCGAGACAAGAGACAGTGATGGGCAGTTGGGGGTGAGGGGTTGGGCTGAGAAGGGCGTACCTTGGAGAAGTACCCGACCAGGTGGCAGCCCTTGCTGTCGTTCTGGGTGAGCACGTAGAAGAGAAAGGGCTCCACGTCGTAGTACAGCGTCTTGTGGTCCAGGAAGAGCTTGGCCAGCAGACACAGGTTTTGACAGTAGATTGTGCTCACGTTGCCGTCCACCTGGGTGGGGGGGGGGGGGCAAAGAAAGGAGACATCGGTGATGAGGTGGCTGGAGAGCCGAGCAGTGGGCGGTCTACCAGCCTGATTAAACCCTCCCTGGAGCCCGGCAAAGCAGAGCAGGCAGCCCCCCCCCCCCCACCCCCCCACCCACACACACACACACACACACACACACACACACACACACACACACACACACACACACACACACACACACACACACCCCTTCTAACCAATAGAGAGCAGGAGAGAATGAGAGAGTGACGGAGAGCAAGAGAAAGACACAGCGAGAAGCCTGTTGGCCTCCTGCCCAGCATCACTGTTCTAAAACCCAGTAGCTGCGCTGAGTGGACACAGGGTACGGGGATCACGGGCACACAACCACACCCCCCCTAAGGTGGCAGAGAGCCCACCAGAGAGAGAGAGAGAGAGCAGGTTCAAGGACCACAGAGCGTAGAGAGAGCAGAACGCTGGGCTGGGCTGTGCTGGCTCGTGGCCACAAGTCTGAGAAACAGAAGGAAGACACCCGAGCTTCGTCCCCCTTTGACGTGTTGGCAGAGCAACAGGGCCGTGAATACGGCAAGGGAAAACCGAGGAGAACCCATGCTGAAACTCACCGAGAGTGGGCAACTTCTCTTAACATTTAAATTAAAATTTTTCCAATTATTACATAAAAAATAAAGAAATAAAAGACTAAATGTAGATCCCACAAAATCTTGCCGATTTTTGTACTCGAGGACGCCAGGATTCCTACAATCAGCCTCTTCTGTTTGGTGTTGCCGTGGCAACTCTTCCAGCATAGCGTAGCGTGACAGTGTGTGCGCGCTACAGTGATTGCCTTGTGTGTGAGGATCAGACTTTTTTTTTCCCTGCGGCGCCCCCCGTCCTCACCTCAAAGACGGAGACGTCGTCCTTCCTGTAGATCTCGTTGGCGGGCGGATGGAACCAGCTGCACTTCCTCATGTGCTGGTACAGAATGCTGCGGCTTTTCATGTAGCGTAGGCAGAACTCACACAGGTACAGCTTGGGGAGCCTGGAGGAGCGAGGAGGGGAGAAGGAAGAGGAGGTAGTAGTGGGGGGGGGGGGGGGGGGGGGGGGGGGGCGACGGGGGAAAGGAGGAGGGAAAGTGTATGCAGATTAATATCTACGTAAACATTAGCCGGGTGCGATTGGGGCTGCATAAACTGGGCTGACACTTTCCCCAACCAGACACCAACAAGACGTGAGCTAAATGAGCCGTAGCGAAGGGATGCTAGGCTAATGTATGTAAAGCAGATATGCAAAGCAGGGGAACATTGGTTTGGAATGAGCCACTGAGCGGTTAAGTCGAGGTTATTTTTGGCTCAATTAGACCTTGCACACTGTCCACCAGCGTTCCCGTTTTATATTTGAGTAAGTGAGTACAATTTATTCACCATTAACGTTACAGACAAGAGTCACAAAGTGCTGTACAGGGCAAGTTAAAAGGTAAAATACACAGGACTAAATAGGTAGACACAATACACAGTAAAACAGAGTTACCCAAAGAGCCCAACGTCTAAACAGGTACGTCTTTTAAGAGGTGAAAGCTGGGGAGAGCGTTCCGTGGCTGGGGATAATGCTTTCCTTTACATTTTTAAAGACGTTATTTTCTGAATATTGTCCGCGCGGCGTGGCGACACGGCGAGCGCGGCGCCCCCTCTCACCTGCTGTACTCCTGGGGGTAGGGAGACGAGTACCAGGTCTGAATCTCGTACTTTCCGAACTCTATGACCGATGGGCAGCGCATCTGGGGGTCCGGCGGGCCCTTCACTCCCACTTTCTGTCAGAGGGAGGGACACCACGCACACTGGATTTACATCACACGGGAGAGAGAGAGAGAGAGAGAGAGAGAGAGAGAGAGAGAGAGAGAGAGAGAGAGAGAGAGAGAGAGAGAGAGAGAGAGAGAGAGAGAGAGAGAGAGAGAGAGAGAGAGAGAGAGAGAGAGAGAGAGAGAGAGAGAGAGAGAGAGAGAGAGAGAGAGAGAGAGAGAGAGAGAGAGAGAGAGCAAGAAAAGGAGACAGGAGAGTGAGTGAGAGAGAGAGAGAGCAAGAGAGAGAGAGAGAGCAAGAAAAGGAGACAGGAGAGTGAGTGTGAGAAGAGAGAGGAGGAGGGGAGAGAGAGAGAGGGAGCAAGAAAAGGAGACAGGAGAGTGAGTGTGAGAGAGAGAGAAGAGAGAAGAGGGAGGGAGAGGAGGGAGAGAGCAAGAAAAGGAGAGAGAGAGAGAGAGAGAGAGAGAGCAAGAAAAGGAGAGAGAGAGAGGAGAAAGAGAAAGAGGAGGAGGGAGAGAGAGAGAGAGGAGAGCAGAAAGGAGAGAGAGAGAGTGAGAGTGAGAGAGAGAGCGAGAGAGCGAGCAAGAAAAGGAGACAGGAGAGTGAGTGTGAGAAAGAGAGAGGGAGAGAGACTGACAGAGCGAGAGAACTAAAAAACTAAAAGCTAAATCTGTGAATCACAGAGGTAGAGGACAACAAGACGTAGCCGATGGTGAAATAGTTGATTCGGTAGCGTGCATGTTTATGTAGTGAGGCGTGACAAAATATTTGTTTTGTAATCCATGATGGATTGAGAATAGGGATTTAGCAGTGCATGGGGTTGGCCAGGAGGATTACACACCAGAGATTATTGAGTTGAACAAGCTGCAGAGCACAAGAGGAAAAACACTAACACTCGCATGCCAACAGAGAGCAAAGTGCACCTCATGCTCAGGTGTGTGTGAACTTGTACTACGACACACACGCACGCCTCGAGGTGGAATTCTGGCAGGGGCTGTGCTAGAGTCCCGCTGTTGATGGATCACACGCACTCACGCTAGCAGCCAATTAGCTTTGACCCATAGGCATTAGCATGCGTAATGCATGAGTGTCAATGCGGCCTGTATTTTATGACTTACTGGTAAAACATCCGATACACTCACCTTGCACAGTGTGTGTGCGTGTGCGTGTGCGTGTGTGTGTACCTGCAGAGCAAGTTCCTGGATATGTCTGAAAAGCTCGATGTCCTTCTCAGTCAGGTTCTCGTGGCCTGGCAGCTTCTCCTCGTCGCTGCAGTCCTGATTGTCTGGAGGACGGCAGACAACAGCGTTTTTGAAAACACCCAACGCAACCGGGACAGTCTAGGGCAGGGGGTCGAGAGCAGGGAACCTAGAATAGGGGATTTTGGGTAGGGGACTATAGTATAGGTCTAGGTTAGGGGTATAGACTAGGGGGTCTATTGTAGGGAACTAGAGCAGAGGTCTATGGTAGGGGCTATAAGGGTAGGTGGGGTTAAGTGTAGGGGTCTGGAGTAGGGGGAAAAGACAAGGGGGTCTACGGGTCTAGGGTATGGGGTCCCTTACCGAGCCGGTCCTCGTCATCCTTGCGGTTGGCCTTCTTGCGGATGCGACACTGCTGCGAGTAGTCGACCGCCTCCTGGCGCGCCTTGCGGCCCTCCGGCGACGGCGTGAAGAACTTGGTGAGCGCGTCGATCAGCCCCTTGGTCTTCTTGTTGAAGCGCAGGCTGCCGCTGTCCCCGTCCTCGTTGTCCTCGCGCAGCGAGAACAGCAGCCGGTCGTCGCCCGGGTAACCCTCGCACGACGAGCTGGACGACGATTCGGGGGAGGCGGAGCGTCGCCGCCGACCCCGCCCACCCAGTTTCTTGAACGGCCGCCCCGGCCTGAGGGAGGAGAGAGAGAGAGTGAGAGTGAGAGAGAGAGTGAGCGAGAGAGACGGAGGGATGTGAAACCGGGGAAATGGCTTCAGGCTCCCCTGCAGGGGAAGTCACTGTGTGCATCACCGAGGTGAACGAGTGCACACCCACACAAGCTGCTGATATCACACTTGATGGAAGGCAGAATTGAAACCTGTGTCCAATTTTTAAGGAGACCGTATTATGTTGGTGCTTTGCCAAATGCAGCCAGTTAATTAAATAATAAACCACATTTTGTATTTCTATGGACTTCCCCCCCCACCCCCCTCTGTATTTAACTTCAGCTTTGTACTCGAGGTTGTTGGCCTGCTTCATGTGTTTTCTCACAGTTGGCAGGCAGGGGCCCCCTTGCTGTGCCTCTCAACATGGGGCCCCAAACACAGAGCTGTTGGAGGGGGGGCATGTTTTGTGTTCCCTACCTGTTTTTAGGTCGTCCCAATGGTGCGTTGTAGCGTCGTTTGATTTGTGCCGCCTTTTCGTGTAAGAGCTTCCGTCCCCCCTTGTTTCTGGGCTGGCAGATCTGACAGATCCACATGCCTGGTGTGGGAGAGAGCAAGAGAGCGAGCGAGAGAGAGCGAGAGCGAGAGGGAAGATAGAGAGAGCAAGGGGAGAGAGAGAGAGCAAGGGAAGATAAGAGAGAGAGCAAGGGGAAGAGAAGAAAGCATGAGATGGGGCAGACAAAAAATAAGTGGATTAGACCATCGTCCCTGACAAGGCGTGCCAGTGTCAACGGCGGCTCGCAGTTACACAGTGGAAATACGTGACATCACGAGAACCACTCTAATCGAATGGATGGACGGATCCAGTGCCGGTAGCTCCAAAATACAACCTGTATAGGATTCCAGGGTTGTGAAGACGCACGTCGACAACCATCAACCCCACACAGACACAATTTGACTGGGGCGTCCGGGGCCGTACCTTTGGGCATCCGCGTGAGTGGAGGGTCGCAGCACTCCATGTGGAAGCCGCGGTCACACGAGTCACAAAACAACATGTTCTCCTGTGGTGGCAGGGGTTGGGGTGAAGGGGTCACAAATGAAGTCAATTAGTCCATTAGCCACTAAAACTACTAATCCACTTTGCCATTATCGCTGTAATCTGTTTAAGGTCATTGCCGTGTTTGTGTAGCAAGCCAAGTGGTCATTTTCTTTACCCACCGGGGGGGGGGGGGAAACGACGCCGTAAAGATTTAACGACACACAGTCGATTTCTCCCCGTTTTGTTTTATTTCTGGAGTCAATAATGTCTTTTTACGAGCGTGCTGCGCTGCCTTATTCAGGCACGTAGCTAGGTTTACCTTATCGTTTTCGGTGCTTATCACCGGAATCTGAGGCGATTAATAAGATCCGAGGACCAACAGATAAAATCAATAAAGCCCAACCACAGGAAAATCGACGATCGTGTAAACACTGGGCGATCGTGTAAACACTTTATAGGCATCATTGTGCATGGCGCTGCAATGTGCCAATGCGCACCCTCGTATGCTAGCACGCTTAATCCATTAGCATGCTAATGATCAGGCTGAAGCTGCTACCTCCGCAACCCGACCCAGATAAGCGGTAGACAATGGATGGATGGATGGATGGATGATTCCCCCCCCCCCCCCCCCCCCTTTACTCACCGCGTTCTTGCCCTGGTCCTGACAGTTGCTGCAGGTCTTGCACTCGATGCACTGCCACCAGAGGGCCTTGACCCTCACCGCGAGCTCCGGGGAGAACTTCAGACAGGATGGGTGGCCTGCAGCAGAGCATCACACGCAGATGTCTCAGTCTGATACAGTCCAATGCTAATCTCACACACGGAAACGGAGGATATACTTCAGAAAAAGAAAAGGTCACCTCCCTAGTGAGACTCAATGCGGGTTAGCATGATTCAAGAGACCACCATAACAATTCAACGACAGCACCAATCGCCAGATAAGGACAACGGCAAAAAACAAAATGCACATGTCTAGACCCGTCACACCAGGGAGGGGAAAAACGTCCTGCTTCTCCCTAAGGTCTATGTCTTGGTCTAGCTCAGGGGTCCCGGTTTGGGTCTAGCTCAGGGGTCCCGGTTTGGGTCTAGCTCAGGGGTCCCGGTTTGGGTCTAGCTCAGGGGTCCAGGTTTTGGGTCTAGCTCAGGGTCCACACAAGGGGTGCTAGTTCTGGGTCTTCACGTCAGATCAGCCCCTTGACTCACCGCTGTTTCCGCAGTCGGCGCAGGAGATGAGCTCCTCGGGGTTCTTGTCGCGGTTCTGCTCCTTGGTGCCCAGGCAGAAGCTGCAGATGGGGATGGGCTCGGCAACAGGCTGAGAGAGACAGAGAGAGAGACAGAGAGACAGAGAGAGAGAGAGAGAGAGAGAGAGACAGAGAGACAGAGAGAGAGAGAGAGAGAGAGACAGAGTAAACATCAAAACAGTACACTTTATAGTATATGCACAACAAGAGTGCAGCCTGGTCTGTGTGGGCGTGATTGGGTGCACGGTGGCAACAAAGGCCATGCGCAAAAAGCGCCTGTTGTTGGCAGCGTTACAGAGACACATACCATAATGAACAGGACACGGACGGGAAGCAGACAGGAAGCACCTGGGGTTACATTAGTGCCGGACAAAATTTAGTTACGACTACTAAATATGATTTAGTTGATTGTATTGGAGTGGAATCATATTGTGACGATATGATGATAGTGATATCGCTGTACGCTATTATGTCATCTGCCTTGATGATAACAAGCAATTTTGAGTCTAAAAAGACATAACAAGAATGCTGTTTTTGCGAGGCATTACACGTAGCCTTAACAGTTCATTTTGATGATGCAATGTGTGATTTTAGTCATGATCGCCATTGAATCAAATCCTTATTGATCAGGACGAAACATTGACCTCAACCATATGGTCCAGGGGCTGGGTGGCACTGGTGATCACCACGGTGCTTGAGGCGCTTGTGCGCACACGTGAAGTTATGTGCACGTGACGGAACAACCGCCAACTAAAACGTGCACACCACACACACACACACACATACCTCAGAAGACGGGGTACTACTTCCCCTGGCTGAGAGGGTTATGGTAATATGGTAGTGGTCGATGAGGGGTTGGGGGGGGGGGGGGGGGGGAGGTCTGTGCACTGGCAGGCAGGTCCAAGCAGGGAGGAGACAGGGACAACAGCTTGATTTATAGGGTTCATTTCCCCCCTCTGAGTCACCTCACATCCACACTCTCTCACAGAGGACAACAGCAAGGTGGTGTGTGTGAGAGAAAAAGAAAGAGAGAGAGAGAGAGAGAGAGAGGAGTTATAGGAGGGGGAGAGGGAGAGCAAGACAAACTGAAAGATGAAGCAGTAGGAGGGAAAAAAAGACCAGGGCGTGTACACACACACTGCAGCACCTTCCTTTATTTTTCCTCCACCGAAACGCCATATTACATAAGGATTTTCATATCTCCGGTTTACACTACATCGTGCATGGAGTCAATAAACCAAACAAACAGGAGGTCAAAGGTTAAGCCTGGAACTCTGCTGCCCTTCTGCCCCCCCCCCCTCTCCTCAGAGCCGAGCCGCCTCCACATGTGAATCAGTGCTTACACACACACACACACACACACACACACACACACACTAAAGAGGAAGTCCCTAACCTACGCTGGGCCCCAGGTGACACTAGTCCAGTTAAAATAAAGCCATGGAAACAGAGGAGGAGATGGAAGGAGAGAGAGAGCAGGAGACCCAATCAGAAATGCTAAAACAACCACCACCACCACAACAAACATTAAAAACCTAAATGGCAAGGCGGGAAAACAAAGCGTCGGAAAGAGGAAATGAAAAACGGAGACAGAAAGAGGGGGCGAGAGAGATAGAGAGAGGGGCGAGAGAGATAGAGAGAGGGGGCGAGAGAGATAGAGAGAGGGGGCGGGAGAGATAGAGAGAGATAGAGAGAGGGGGCGAGAGAGATAGAGAGCAGGAGAGAGAGGGGGGGAGAAAAATGCAGCGTAGGAGCCGCCTGCGTGAGACCAACACCTCAATCACGCCTGACACTTAACTCCTTCTGCACCAGAGGTCAACCTCTCGCTCGTCCACCTCCTCGGTGATCGAGTGAGAGGGAGATAGATGGAGAGCCTAGTCCTCACGAGCACAGAATGCACGCGGGAAAGAAAATATATATATCTATATATATAGATATATATAGTAAATTGAACCCAGGCACAGAAAACTGAAGAGGAAACGCAACATTCTTCCCGGCACGGTGACAGGAATACAGAGAAAGACAAACCTCAAATACCTTACCAAGAGCCCCCGCCTCCATCTCCACTAACCCTCTACTGCCCCTCTCCTTCCCACCCCCCCCCCTCCCAAGCCGAGTGAGTGAGTGAGTGAGTGAGTGAGTGAGTGAGTGAGTGAGTGAGTGAGTGAGTGAGTGAGTGAGTGGTGCCCGTCATCATGGCCCCCAGGTTTGACTTTTCTGACAACTTGGAAAAGAAAGTTTGCACAGAGGCGGGGGAAAATGAGCCAGCGGAAACCAGACACGCCCATGTCAACGGCGAGGCTTGGCGGACCCTGCCACCTCCACTAACCCAGAGCGGCGAAAAAACAAACACGGAACACGTTTAACAGGTTAGAGGTCCGCAGGTGAGTGAGTGAGTGAGTGCGGCAGCAAAAGCTCCAAGACACTGGCTCCTCAGCCATTTGTTTTTACTGATGCATGGCAACGCCCAAACCGTTCGGAAGCAACGCAAAACAACTTCGCTCTTGCCAGACGTCAAACATCAACAATGGTCTACTTCCTGCTCAAGTTTGGGGGTATATACATACATACATACATACAATAGGGACTGGATGCACGTCTTATAATAAGTATTTTCCCGCAAGAAAGTATTGCTTTTCATAAAAAGGGGGGCTGTACATGCAGTAGAATCTAAACTGGTGCTACATGACCAGAGAACAACAGGTCAAACAACAGCGGTAGAGCCGGCAAACGTCTGGCAGGCGAACCAATGGGGAAAAATGAATGCTGGTGAAATGGAGGGAAATTGATCACAGTTAATTTGCAACATTCACTACCCACATTGTAGTGGTACAAGCTGCTGGAAAATCAGCAAAGTATTATTTTAAAACGTTATCATCAGTGCAGTTTTCCTATATTCAGATCCTGGGCTAGATCCTAGTCAAACAAAATATATATTATATTACATATATCTTTTTTCATTGTCTATTAATTAGTATTAATCGAATAATATTTTTTACCTGGACATCCCATTAATAATGACTTATGTTCGAAAGTTGTTTGTGTCTGACCAACCATCTGAAGTAATACTTTTGAATGGTCATAAAACAAGACACCCCAATATTTGCTTTTCTGAAGCCACAAGCCGCAAACGATTGCAAATATTTGTTTTGGGTTGCCGGTTTGTTTCAGTACGGTTGCTAGGTCTCGTCTGTTTGGGCTGTACATGCCCCATGCCATGTGTGTGTGTCTACAACAAGGAAACAAGCAGTGCAACACCGGGCATTGTTTATTTATTTGTTTGTTTGTTTTCAACACCAACTTGGTAGTGGCCCCCGGCCAACGGAGACAGAGCAAGACGGGAAGAGAAACCAGAGAAAAAAGGAGACCAGAGCAGGATGTGGCTGAAGTGTACAGAGAGAGGAAGAGGGATGAGTCTCTCGTCCTCCTTGTTGGTTTTCATTAGCATGGGAGGGCTGATTTGTACAACCCTTCCCCCCCAACGTACATACATATACACACACACAAGAACACTTGTGAAAACTTTGGAAATCTGCTTTTTGTACAACTGATATGACCTCAACACGCACACACGCGTTGCTGACGGAGGATGCCGATGGCCAACGTTTGTATCAAGGCACGGTGGTGTAGTCCAACAGCTGGTGGTCCACATTCAGGTCCAACCGCTCTTTCCATACCTCTGGCCCATGCCAAGACACTCTCCCAGCAAACTAACATTAAGCTGGGTGGCAGGCCATCCGCTGGCTCCTCAACTCTCTTGGCAGGGCTGTTTAGAAAGCTAATTTCCCCTTTGAAAACAGACTAATTAAATACAAATCGGAGTTTGTCACCGAGTTTGTCCCCTGCCAAGTGGAAGCCAACGGAGAACATTGGTGAGCGACCGCCAGCAGCCAAAGCCTTACGGTTACAAGTGTTTACCAAACACGGACACTATAGCTTGAACTGCCTACACGCCAGATGAAGGCGATGACCATTTGAGGCTAAATCAAGGCGTGTATTTTTTTATTTACTTCTGGGCCGTCGATACATCACATCCAATCAAAGGCCACAGAAATGAAGATCCACCGAAAGATAACTGGACAGGGACTATAACGCTACGACACATACGGAGTGTTAAGAAACGCTTCCAGCTCTCGCTTAAACCCATTTTCCTGGTGTTGTCTTCTGCGTGTTTCAAATGGAGACCAAAACTTCAGGGGGGGGATAGAATGAAATCTAAATATACACATTCAAAACTAAATAAAAAAGGAGAGGGATGCACTCTTCTCAGCAATGTAATGGATGCAGGCACTGTTTGTTGTCCCCCCGTCCCCTGGGTGACTACATCTTAATGTGTTCACCTTGAACACACACAAAGCAGTGTCAATGTGTGCAGGGACGGGGGCCATGTGATGAGTCTTTGTGGGCACCTCTTACACACGGGGTGTCCTCGTATGGATTGAGGCACGAGGGAGGAGGAGGGGGGGGGGGGGGGGGTTACCAATTACATAGCGGATAAATATGCCCATTAAAAGGTACACAGCGACCCGGTGGCTAATGGTGGCACCACAATTATCTTGTCGGAGCACAGCAGCCATTAGCCAGCCCGCTAGCATTAGCCCGACTAGCTAGCCGAGGTCAACAGAACGTTTGGAGGGAAATCACGCAACAACACACACACACACACACACACACACACACACACACACACACAGTGCACTATGAGTGCTTGTGCGTGTGTGATATTTTCACACGTCCCCTGGATGACACCGCACGGTGGGCCGCAAGGAACTCTGGTTCACCCCACTCCAGCTGCTGGGGAGGGCAACCACAGGGCAGAGAGATCGCTCTTTACCAATAGGACGGCTGTGGGACGTCTAGCGCGAACACACACACACACACCTCTCTAACGGGTGCTCGGGGAGGCAACAAGGTTTGATATCCATGAGTCTGTGACCCCTGGTTGACTCCTGGTTGCCCCCCACCCCCCTTCAACTCCCCCAGCATGGCCTGGCAATGACCCCCTATCGTGTGTGTGTGTGTGTGTGTGTGTGTGTGTGTGTGTGTGTGTGTGTGTGTGTGTGTGTGTGTGTGTGTGTGTGTGTGTGTGTGTGTGTGTGTGTGTGTGTGTGTGTGTGTGTGTGTGTGTGTGTGTGTGTGTGTGTGTGTGTTCTCCATAGTCCTTCAACTAAAGCACTGAGATGGAGAGTATACAAATATCCCCCCTGCAACACGACGGGGGGGGGGGTCAATGCTGTGCTTGGCAATTTGTTTTGATTTGTTCTTTTTTGGTATCTCTTACTATGACCTTTGTTCGCCCTCTGAAAATTAAAAACCACTGGCCAGCAGAGGACCACACACACAATACCCAGATACAGGAGTGCACACACACACATACAAGCAAACAACGGGGTATTCTTCATGGTTTGACCATGGACCAATGGTGTTATCAATATTATTCTTGTTACAAATGTCATGCCCGTCAGCTGCGACTCGGAGACATCCTCGGCAAACCATTCAATTGCAGCCAGTGACCGAAGCAGCAAGCAACGCATGCAACCTCAATATGCCTCCAATACAAACATTTCTGCCCCACATGGTCAGATAAAACCACCAAATACAATAGACTGCAATGAAGGGGTCGACGACAAACCAGTGTGGAGAGCTAGAGAGAGAACAATAAAACACTTGCTCACTTGCTGTCTGATGGCATCAACAAATAAACAAACCTCAAACTAAATGATAAACAAAGAATGCTAACCGCTACACCCAAGAGGTTGTGGGTCGTCGCAGCCACACTCGTACTACAAGGGGAGAGCCATACAGGCCAGTGTGACGCCACTCGTCTGCCTGCTCTTTGAGCTTGTTCATTTCCTCTTCAAGGACACACACACACACACACACACACACACACACACACACACACACACACACACACACACACACACACACACACACACACACACACACACACACACACACACACACACACACACACACACACACACACACACACACACACGTTAGTCATGTGACTTTGTTTATGTTTGTTGGTGTTGTTTTGCAGCCCCATCTCACAAGTCAAATTCTACAGCTACAAACTGTGAGAATAGACACTAGAGGGCTTAGTGGCCCACCCCACTAGTGCACTAACCATGTAGGCGCCTTGTAGTAACCCAGGTCCGATTCCCACATGGGTGGTCCTGTGCTACATGTCATTGCCTTCATTTTCCGTCAACCCACTTCCCTCACTGCCCCGTCCAGGAAGACACAAAGGGTATAGCGTATATAAAAGAGGAGGTAGTTAGCTTTTTGCTTGACCAAATCCATCGTTAACCATTTTAATAGATAGATAGATGGACAAGCGAGTGGCTGAACCGTACATCTATGGATCAGGACAGCCGAGGCTGGAAACCCCTGACCTCTGAGCAGAGCCAGTTGACGAGGCGTTAAAGAGGTGCAGCCCCTGTGGTTGTGCCACAGGGCAGTGGGAGGGAACCCAGCCGTGCGACCAAAAAGTTTACAACCAATCAAATGAATCACGACTGTATCACCGGTCCAAATGCAAATACCCAGCAGGACGTCACAGAAGAGGAGTGGGCGGGATTCCTAAGGCCTTGTCCCGAGACTAGCGAAGGGGCCATGAAGCCATTTGTGGCTTATGTGCAAGTTAAGTAGTGGATGATATGCTGCATCTAGTGTTGTTATTTTTCAACAACAACCGTACCCTCGAGGTGTGTGTGCGCGTTTGTTTGTTTGTTTGTGTTTGTTTGTTTGTGTGCGTGCGCTCAGCCGGGGAAATCAGCAGGAATTCATTGATTCAACGTTTCCTTTCACAAAAAACACTTGGAAGATAAGTGAGAACCTTGATGAGATGTTTCACCTCTGGATCCACCCTGGTTGGCCTTGCCAGAGACCCAACACGGGTCTCTTTGTTCCAATGACAAAGGCCAGCAGGATGCGGTGCGTGTGGCATATTGTACTGCAGTGCAGTAGATCCAAACTGTGTGTTTGTGGTTCACCGGTAATGCCGGCAAACTCACTGCTTAAGTTGTTAATAACTTGCTTTTGAATGAAGTATTCATCTTAGCCATTTGTTTTGTACTGAATAGTTCACAATGGCGCAAACTGGCAGTGGTTGAGGACTGGTCACTGCTATGGTCACTTTAGTTGAGAATCACATTTTTTCCCCACAGATTTAGAGACACCGGTTTGAATGAATTGACACAAAATACTATTCATATTTTACTGGTTAACATGCCTAGAATGTGTTTTCATGCAGGCCAGTGTGAACTTATTGTACGCATGTTACCACAGTGGCCAGTACGTACCCTATGTGTATTTACACCCGCTAGTGCATCCTTGCACATGAGAAGGGTCAGTCAATTTGCATTTCCCTCTGTAAAACGTTATATTTTTGTGTGTGTGTGTGTGTGTGTGTGTGTGTGTGTGTGTGTGTGTGTGTGTGTGTGTGTGTGTGTGTGTGTGTGTGTGTGTGTGTGTGTGTGTGTGTGTGTGTGTGTGTGTGTGTGTGTGTGTGTGTGTGTGTGTGTGGTGTGTGTGTGTGTGTGTGTGTGTGTGTGTGTGTGTGTGTGTGTGTGTGTGTGTGTGTGTGTGTGTGTGTGTGTGTGTGTGTGTGTCTAAGCAGGCAGGAGAGGTTGGCGGCTGGCTGCTCTATGATCAGGTTACACAAGTGGGTGTGTTCCACCGCTCCTCTGTCGCCTGCATGTCTGACTCTCCTTCCACTCCTTTGCTCTGTATCACCCCGCCGCCGCCACCACCACACGTCTGTAACCCCCCCCCCCTTTTTTTTTTTCTCTTTGGTTGGCGAGCAGAGAGGCTTATAACATGCGTCATCCAGACCTCTTCCGATGGCACCAGAATACACAACTCTTCACTCCCTCCCTCTCTTCCTTCCGTTCACAACTCTCATTTCTCCTGTCCACCTCTCTCTACTTTCCCCCAATCTCTCTCTCTCTCATATGTGCTGACAGCTTCTGACAAGGAGCAGTCCAGCAGCTGGTTCACAATCCCAGCAGGGGTCTCGAAAAACCATGTGACTCTGCCTCTCCATCTTTTACACACACACACACACACACACACACACACACACACACACACACACACACACACACACACACACACACACACACACACACACACACACACACACACACACACACACACACACACACACACACACACACACACACACACACACACACACACACACACACACACACACACACACACACACACACACACCTCTGTCCTTTCCCCGAAGCCTGAACTAAACTTCACACGCCCTTGACACCAAGTGTTAAGGACAGCCTAGCCATATCCACCACCCCCAAGCGTGGCACTTGACAAGTGATGTACAACTGAAAGGCTGTTAAATAAGCAGGGTTTAAAGCTCTTTGGCTAGAGATACAGTGTCACATCTCACTCAACGCCGCCCCCGTTCCCATAAGTCCAGCGAGCGGTGGAGCAGATCACCATGTGTAGCTCTTGGTGATAAAACGTCTGACATTGCCAAAGTTACGGACTCCCACCGAGTAGTACCCCACAGGCTATCATCATGCTATATGCACTGCAGGATATGTCGGTGTATGTAAATGGAGACGTAAGGGCAGATAAAGGACATAGGAGTTTCACACGTGTTGTTTTTTTACATTATTTAACATATCTCAAATAAATTCCATAATATAACCAGAAACATTCGGACTAGTTATTCTGGCTAGAGCAGCGGCTCTCAAACTTCTTTGTCAAAGTACATACTTTGCTTACTTTTACAGTACTTACTACTTTGACCAATGTTGCACCCCACCCCCCATCTCAATGAACCCCTATCTCAGCAGAGTGATGAATTGAAAAAATAGCCAGTTTTTCATATATAAAAGATAGAGTATATCCTAGCACACAAGCTATCAAAATCACCGTTTTGCCCCAACATTGTGGGCGTGTGGTTCACATGTGGTTCTTCTTGCAGAGCCTCGACATTTCAGAGGTGCGCAGTGCAAGTCGAATCACCGTAGGAACCGTGCAAGAGGGCTGCGATTACATCACTTTTAGTTCACGGCGGCATGCACAGTTCATGCCCTCCAACTATAAAGTTTGGCCCTTTGGTGTACACACACACACACACACCTTATTTACAGGTCTTGTGTGCAACACATTTCTAAATGTTCATTCCACCTGCACTTTTCTGTCACACAGCCTTTTTCCCCCCCTCACTAAAAACACATTAAATAATCACTTCCACAGCATCCCATTTACCCCTGATGTACCCAAACACTGGGCTAGAGGGACATCTCAAAACATCACAACCCACCAAGGTGCACGTAAACAGGGCTCCAAGTCCTACACATGGCTCCAAGTCCTACACATGGCTCCATCTCGCTTGACTGACAAGAGAATGGCACAAACGCTGCCAGAGTGAGCCCTGCCATGCCTAAGCATGTAGTGGATGACGTGTGTCAATTGTGAAGATGAAAATATGACAATAGCTGCTGTTGCCAAGAAAATAAATGCCATCGTCTGTTAACGACAGACGTGTGTGTCGATCACAGTTAGCAAGTAAATCGAGCAAGAGTGTGTAAAGGGATGCAATGATGTGATGCGTCAACGGGCCTGGATGTTACCTTGTCCTTTTCGTGGGGCAGCAGACGCACAGGAGGCAGCGAACCGATGGACACCGTGCCGGTCCCGTCCTCGTGCAGGCCGCCGGCAATGCCGGTGGTCCCGCTGCGGCTGACCAGGCGAAACAGCGGGCCCTGCTTGGTGACACGGCCGTGGGCCACCGCCCGCTTCAGGGCCACCCTCAGATGCTGGTGAAAGAGGCCTGGCCCCATGGAGCCGCTGCCCGACAGGTAGGCCGCCACGTCCGCCTGGCATTTGAGGAATCGCTCCACGCTCCTGTGGGTGGAACCACCGGCCTCGTGGAGCCCGTCCAGGGCCCGCTTGATCAACTTGTTCCAGTCTAGCCCCGGCTTCTTGTGGGAATGGGAGTGAGAGGAGTGGGAGGAGCTACCTCCACCACCTCCGCTACTGCTCCCACCCCCGCCACCACCCCCGAGCCCACTGCGGGGCTTGGGTATGGCCAGGCGCCCAGGGTTCTCGGGGTCCTTGTAGGAGTTGAGGCCCTTGTTGGAGATCTTGAGGATGGTGCCGTCCTTGACACTGAGCTCAAGCTGCTCCATAACCGTCTTGCGATCCAGCCCATGCAACATGGACACGGCATTGCAGATGCGCTCCTCCGACGGCCGCTGCTTTTGCTTCTTCACCTTCTTGATGGCCTCCAGGATCCATTGGGTGTACGTGGGGTTAGCTAGCTTCACCATGGCTGCAGTAGGGGCAGGGCGCGGAGGCCCCCTTTAGAGGGCTGACCGCGATGTCCACAAACAAGAAAAATATGTATTAATGTTCCTATTATTTTTGAAGGACGGGGTAGGGTGGGGCTGTAGGCCAAGGAAGGACCTGGCCAGCGCCCTTTAGCGGCGCCGCTGCCTCCCTCTCCTCCTCGCACTTCTCCTCTCCCTCCACCCGAAGCCTCTTCCTGCCGACTAGCCCTTATCCTGTGGCCGCGTGGAGTATGCCTCGGAGTCCAAGTGTGAGTAACACGGTAGGGAGCAGCTCACCATAGCATAGGCTATCGCAACACAACCCCCACTCAACTGGTTACAAGCTGGTCCACCGACCAGCTTCTCCAGGGGGGGTGGGGGGGGGGGACAGGGGGGGTGTCCTGGATGGAGCTTCAGCTATGCCAAGCAAATGATGCGCTTTTACATCCACCGGTCACAAAACACAACACAAGCGTGTTGGATCAGTTCTCTTCAGAAATGGCTTTCCCTTGCAAGGAGTGTAGTGACCACAGTCTCTCTCTCGAGGAAAATCACCGTTTTGTTTTGGTTTCTCCAATGATAGAGGTCCATAAAATGTAGGAAAGAACAACAGCAGCTCCTGTGGAATTGGCAGAACTAGGACGGTTGTTTGGGTTCCCTCGTCTTCACTCGTACAGCGGGGCAGGGCTTCTCGGGTCAGGGACGAACCATAGATCTCACCCCAGGGGGCAGCCCGCGCTGATCACCTTCATTCCCATAGCACTTTAGTAGCAGACACTCCCTGCCAAAACAAAGAGCACAGAAGGGTCAGCATACCGCCACTATGAAGGCGGAAAACAGCATCAGGTATGGTGGACTTCAATGACAGACGATGGTATTATTCATTTGCCGTGCACGTGGGGTGTGGGGGTCTAACATAACTGACCGAGAAGTTACATCACTTTCAGATATGCATTGTTAAATACTGAAGTTGGCCCCACTTTTAAGGCTTTAAACATAAACACGGAGAAGAAACATTTCTGGTAGGACAAATTCTGTGTGATTTCTTTATACATTTAGAGCAATATATGTATCAAACAGAACTAGGGACAGTGCTTTCACTTATTACTGACTATATGTGGAAGAGCAAGACAATGCATGTCCCATCTTTGTCAATAATATCAGTTTCGTTATCTAACCCATCGAGGATACGTGACAGGTGAGACCATACTAGAATAGTCTCAAACTCAAAACATATCCTGGATAGGGTGTTCTCTCAATCACTCTTAAAACTATTACAATAAGTATTGAGCCTGCTAATGGGCCGTTTTAGGACCGCATATTATCACTTACAAACACGTTGGAAGTAAACACTGCAATTAAAAAGCAAAGCTAAATCATTTCCCAACATAAATGCGGTGCAGTCAAAACACAGGTTGTTAGCAAACATTACCGTACATGCTATTGAAATGTAAAAAATGTAATGAGAGTGACTGCTCAACAATCCTGTTGTTTACACTCTGCGTGTATGAAACGATCTGACACCCCATCAGACACCAGATCTGACATCAGATCTTCCCGCGAACTGCTGTTGTTTGATCCCAGCTAGCTCCAAAGGCTAACCCTGGTGCTGCTGTAACGTTACTACAACATGCTAGGTCAAAACATAAACACCGCGAAAGGAACGCCAGAGGTTCGCCGTTACAGCGACGAAACGTTGCGGCCACGGGTTTCAAAGGGAAAACGCGTCGGCACAATCGCAACGGTTCACCCCGTTTTTTAAATTAAATACCAATATTGACCAAGATCGCGGCCTTTGTAAAAAAAAAAAAAAAAAAAAAAAAAAAAAAGGCACAATGCAAGTTGCCTTGACGGCCATAGCGGCTAACTGGCAAGTGGCAAACAGAACATAGCATTGGTGCGAGTAGTCCTAGTATAGCACGCTCTATGGCTGCCTAAGGGCCTGCTGGTGCTAAGGCCTCGCGTGCGGGTGAAGACCCATCGCCCGCGAGACGCGTCCCTACCTACGAACGAGTCCCCCACCTCGCGACTTCCTTCTCCTCCAACCGCCGCCCTCCCACGTACATACATACAGCCTGCGGTGCGGTGAAGACAAGGCCGCTGGAGCGAAGTAGGCCTCGGCTCTCCCCCCGCTCCTCCTCCTCCCCCCCCCCCAGCCTCCCCCCCACTGCCTCCCTCCTCCTCCCCTCCCCTCCCCTCACGATCATCTCTCCCGTACCCCGTTCTCCCTCTACCTCTCTCGCGGTTCCCAGAAACCCTGGTCGAACTGGTCCAGTTTCGGGTTTCGGGGAGAAGCTCGAGCTCCGCGTAATATCCCCCCCCCCGCTTCCCATAGTTCTACTCACCGGAATTTCGTGTCGAGTTGCCGAGGAGAACGTGCCAGAAATCCTTCGAATCGGAGACAACAACAAGACTAAAAATGCAGCCAGGGAGCAGAGGCTCCAAAGCTGACGCCATCTTTGAGTGAAACAGGAGCTCAGCTAGTGGGGGAGGGCGGGGGGTGGGGGGGGGGGAACTGAGCCGTCAGGGCAAGGGACCGTCTGCATAGTTCTGCCTCTGTTCAACCCGCAGACGCGGGCGGAGAAGGAAATGTTTTGCGAGGGGCGGGCGAGTGGAGTGGTTGCTATGAGGTAGTGGATATCGGTTGCACAGATGAAATGGAAGAAAGGGACAGATGGTGGTGTAGCAGGGGAAAGGGGGAGAGGTGTTTCACGCTTCCACCGCTGCGCACATGCATGGGGAGATTCAAGGGAACGTCTCAATTTACTTCCTACAGCAAGCGTCTACAGGGGGGGGGGGGGGGGGAATCAAGCAAGTGAGTGCGGTTTAACGATGGAGGGTATTTAAAGATCAAAGTGAGACACCCTCCTTCCTCACTGAACGACAGAGACCTGCAGTCCATTGTAGCAGCTGTGTTTTCACCGGAAAGAAAAGCCCACAGACAAACCGATTCAATTATACAAAATAGCTATGTAGAGCCTTTCATAGGCTAATAAAGCATTGGATTGTGTTAGTCGCATAATTATCAGTCGTATACAGTATAATTAGCCCACTACGAAGATGACGCTATAGTCTTTGTAGTAGGATAACTAGGAGTAAACATGAAACATAAAGATGTAATGGGGACACTATACACTATACACACCTAATCAAATCTCAGCAATACTTCACTACAATGGTTAAAGCATCATGCCTGTTACACAACATAAATCAAGCACTTTAGGTATAGTCTCCGTTTTAAGTTATAACTGGTTTGAATTCTGTCTAATTTTCCCATCTGAAATGACAGGTGTTTTACCATTCATAGATTTAGCCTTTTGGTAGAGCTTGGCAATATGCCAAAACATATTATCACGATAGCCTAATTCTTTTTTTATACTATATAGATATGTACCTATTACGATGTTCTTATTAATTCAAAATACCATTCTTAACTGTCTGCTCATCATCATTTAGACTATACAACTGGGTATATTGATAAGTCCATTCCAAGACAATTAATGACAATATAGAATTATTGGCCAACCCTAATTAGATAATAAGGTAAAGATCATGTAATAACTAATTAGAATAAGTAGTACGTACTACTTATTCTAATTAGCTATGTGTAGGAGCAGACCGATTTAAGTAGCGTACGCTACTTAAATCGGTCTGCTCCTAAACATTGCTAAACCTATTGTTCAATTAGGCAAGTAGGCCTATCGACTTGTGGACAGGAAAACTACAACCAATTGTGTCGGAGACATTGTCAATAGATGATAGTAGTTGTAATTTCTAATTATTTCGAATTGTATATGCCCATATTAATTATTTAAATGCATCAATATTCCAAAAAAAAAAGTGCTTATTATTATTACAATACACATATTGACCTATTGTTTCCAATAGTCCAATTAATGGATATAATAGCAAAACAATATTTAGTGGTAAGCCCATACAAACCACTTTCATCACGTTGTTTTCAGAGCTGTAACTGTGACTTTTCTATTATCGTTTTAAGGGGCGAAAGCTCCCTGAGATCAAATTAAATTACCTGAACATTTGTTTAAAGTGATGCGCGGCGGTCCTCCGAGAGAGAGGGGTAGGGTTTCAAATGAGCCAATTAGACACGCGGTGTACCCACGTGGGTAAACCACGTGACGCGTGTTTTCTGCACAAGGGGGAGAAGGCGCCCATGCAGGAGAGCACTCTGGTGGTGGTGATCAAACACAAATAAGGTCAAACTTTATTTGCAATTTTATTATTATTTTTGTGTGTGCTTTGTGTGCGGGGAGTCATAAATCTCTGGTTAAGCACTAATTAGAATTAGCCGTAGTGTTTATTACCTATAGTTAAATAGTGTTAAGTGTTGTTATTCAAAACGCCCGTTAGTGTTTCTCTCGAGGGGGTTGACATATTGCATCACAGCATACAGTAAAAAAAAAAATGAATAAATAAAAAATAAAGACGAACAGATGGACACCACCAATCGTGAGAACGTATTCCTTCAGATCCACGGCTCTATAGTCTCATCACCATCCATTATAAAAGACGTGCGATCCGCAACACGTGGTCACGTTCAACGATCCACACACAATCACCAGACCACAACACAACAGAGCGCTGGAAAGACGCTGCACTACATTCATTATTCATGTGCAGACACAGAACTTCACCGTACGTTATACAGGTGTGTGTAATGGATTAAACTGCAGTGTTATTCAGTCAATAGGCCACCCTGGATTATTCAATTGCTTATTATTTGGTGTAAATGACACCATTCTTGGTTGTGGTTAAGTGTTACAGTAGGCCCTACTTAGTCAGGTTACGTATACTGGATTGGAATCAGATAGCTGCAGCTAAGTCAAAGATTACGTTTAATGTGATTGAGATTCTGTTTTGTAATTCACCGTATGCTACAGAGACAAGATCAAAAGCTCCATAAGTGGGTATTTTTAGTGACATAAGTCAAGTGTTGGTTTATGGGTATGTGTTTAGAGCCAGTGGAGAGAGTGTTGAAACACAGAGGATGAAATGAGCCAGTTGAGGTGGTTCGGGCATCTAGTAAGGGTGCTTCATGGTCGCCTCCCCAGGGAGGTTATCCGGGCACATCCAAATTAGTAGGAAACCACGGGGCAGACCGCAGTACAGATGTAGGGGAGACTATCTCCACGCTGGCCTGGGAACCGCCTTGGGATCCCCCCAGTCAGAGCTGGTTAGTGTGGCCAGGGAAAAGGTGGGATTAGGGTCTCCTGCTGGAGCTGCTACCTCTGCCACCCGATTCCGGAAAAGCGGTAGAAGATGGATGGATGGATACTAAAGGTGGCATTAGCTCATGAGTGGCTTTAGAGTAAATGTAGGAAGCGTAAATCAATAAAATAATAGAAAGCCTACATGTTTGATTGAAACAGAAGCAACGGTATTATAAAACCCAGACGGTGGGATGGCTACAAATTGCAGACAAAAAAATATTTGCGCTTAACGTTAATACAACCAAAAAATAGCCTTGCAGCGCTCGCATGCTTGTTTCTCATTATGTTATATTGGTTTACGGTTGTATGAGACCATTTCTGCACCAGAGCCAGACTTGAATCACTGATTCGACCACGACCTCACTGTGCTGATGTGCATCTCACACACACCTCAGCAGTGCTGCTGGAAATAGGGCATTTCGAGTATTTTGTTGAAATGAGGATTACATTTACATTTAGGGCATTTAGCAGACGCTTTTATCCAAAGCGACTTACAAGGTGTACATTTGTTGAAGCAGACAATAGCATAACACTGAGGTACGCAAACATAAAAATAGAGCAGTTCACAAGTTCATATTAACAAGATGAATAACACAATTTGGTACTGCCAGGTCACCTGCTTAAGTAGCTGTGATAAGAGCGTGTTATCAACATTAAGGATATTGACTTGCTAGAATATACAACATGCTAAGAGCTATTAATGTCAGGACTTAAGCAAGTTAGGGGTTCACAAAGGAGAAGGAGGGTTCATGGAGAGTCTAGGTGGACTCACATGGATGGATGCATTTCTATTTACCAAACTCTTTATACACACACACACACACATAAACAACCTTGGTTCAATGGCCTGACATCTCGTTCTGTCCCGTCTCAGAACGGATGATACTGGACAACGGCCAAACCAAACATTTTGTTCAGCATCTTGGTTTACTTGCACTGATGTTGATGTTGTTGTTGTTTGACCTTCCAGGACATTCTATTTTTAGCGTTTTTCTTTCGTTTCTTAAAAAACCCACCAAAAACATTTTAGTTTCCTCCACAGACTCCAGATTGTTTATTGTCATTTGTCACTTTCTGACCTGCCTGTACCCCCCCCCCCCCCCCCCCCACGAGATATGAACAGCTTTCTTCAGCTTCTTGTGTTCTCAGCTAAATCAATCGGCAAATAAAAGTATCAGGTCCCCTATTGTGAAGTGCTCTCAAAATAGAACCGTAGATTGATGGCCTGTTTAGTTTCAGTAAAAGAGTCTGTTTACAAGAGAAGCCCAGCGGAGTGTTCCCGGAGACAAGCCTCGGGAATACAGGGGTATTATCTCCCCCCTACGCTCCCCTCCCCTCACAGCTGGCTCCGCTAGCGGCCGCAGTGATTTAACAGGACCTGTTGAGATCCGTGCAATTAAGTACAAATTAGACATAACGAAATGGAACAAATGAAATAACTCATGCAGGAAGTGGATATGGGGGAGGAGGGGAGGGGGGGGGGGGGGGGGGGGGGGGCGGAGGGTTGCTCAGTACATTCCACTACGTCGTTCCGGATGAACGGAAACGGACACAACACGCTCCAGCCCAGATGTGAGCCTCTGGAGTCAATCTGTGGTCCAGCGATGCTGTGCTGTGCCCCCCCCGTACGCTACTCCTACAGGCCTGTTAGAGTTCCTGTTGGTTTGTTTGTTTGTTGGGGTGGTGGTGGTGTGTGTGGGTGGTGGTTTGAAGGGGTGGACGATGGGCGGGGGGTGGGGTGGGGGCAGGGGGAGGTAGACAGCCGTGGTACTGGGCCGCTGTTCTTCCACGTGAACCAGCACGCTTCCTGCTGGGGCTGGCTCACGGCCAGCTCCACACCAGCTCTCACACTGCTCTCCCTACCAAAGGCCACTGCTGCTGCTGCTGCTGCACGGACACAACGGAAATTTCCAGGGCCTGTCCGCTTACGTGTAAAGCACCCCCTCCTCCTCCTCCATTCCTCACGCCCCCCCCCTCACCCCCCTTGGTCTAAATCCGAAGGGACAGACGGCAGCTGAAAGGTGAGGTACTCAGAGTAGCAGACACACACACACACACACACACACACACACACACACACACACACACACGGCCTCTACCCTCAGCTAGACACACACACACACACACACACACACACACACACACACACACACACACACACACACACACACACACACACACACACACACACACACACACACACACACACACACACACACACACACACACACACACACACACACACACACACACACACACAGACAAGCTGAAAGTGAAGCCAGACACCTCTCATTCTGGGTCTTTGTCTAAACGTAGCTGTGAACCCTCCTGCTCTCTCCATTGACAGCTCAGAGTTCTTCAGTGAACCCTTTGAGTACACTTGTAAGCCCTGTAAGACATGCTAATCATTGTGCGTCTAAGAGTCTAAGCAGCAGTCCTTGACAAGGCAGTCCTTACACGTAATATGTGTAAGAACGAATCCCTGAGCCAAAATGAGGGAAACATAATAGTCTATGCCGGGGCGGAAAAAGATAGCTCCAGCAGCGTCTACGGCTACTGCTAGTCCCGCTGTCTCTGGTTGGTCTGTCTGACCGGCCTTCACACTGTACAATTCTCCCTTTGTTCTCGCCGCCATCAGGTGAGTGAACAAGATTCATCATAACACACTCCCACATGTAGAGCAGAGTAGCACAAACTCTCCCCGGTTTCTAAACCTCGGCCAATGGCCCGAGGCACCCAGCCAGAGGCAAGGTCAAAAATAAAGAAATTAAAAAGATTCATGTGACTGTAAGAGGGCGACATGAAAGAGAGAAAACATGGCCGTCGATCAATAACGCAGAATGCAACGGCTTGATGCTATCGGTATATGTTTAAAAAGACGAAAAGATGAAAACGGGGGGGGGACTAGACCTGGACCGGACCGGATCAGATCAGACCAGGAGCAACACACTCAATTAAGTGTTTGTGGGGTTGCTACTGTCTGTCACATTTCTATCAGAAGGTCAATGGGTGGCATCATTGCAATCGATTGTTGGTCGTCGAGTGCTTGAACAAAGAACTATACAATTAAGTAAAGAAGAGAGCAGGTACAGTAGGTAGGGGTTAGGCATCTCACTTTAAGTAAAGAAGAGAGCAGGTATAGTAGGTAGGGGTTAGGCATCTCACTTTAAGTAAAGAAGAGAGCAGGTATAGTAGGTAGGGGTTAGGCATCTCGTCAACAATGTCGTGGGGGATGTAGTAGTCAAATATTTGACAAAGTTGATGTGGGACTTTACTTGAGTGAGTTCCAGTCATCACCAATCAATAAGCCCAACATTGAACAATGGTGGTTGGGTTGCCGAGCACCTCAAGACAACAATTCACCCTCCATAAATTACTCTCTCTATCTCACACACACACACACACACACACGCGCACACACACACATGCGCACACACACACACACTAACAGACATAAACGCACATTCCTGTAGGTCTGGTGGACGGGGGGGGATGCAACCTCCCAACACTCGAAAGGCTTTGTCTTTTGCACACACACACACAAAAACACTCCCCCCCTATACTAATGCCACCCCACCCCTACCCCCAGATCCTTAGTAATTGCCCTTTCCCTCCCGACCCCCCCCCCCCCCCCCCGACCCCCCTCCTGTTGCCTGGGTACGCCGATCTCCAGAGCCCCAAACCATCCATTCGGCTTTAGAGTTAGGAAACACACAATCATCAAGACAAACGGGACAGGTTGGTTTGGCTAATCAACGGCTGATTTCATCAACGTGCCATCAAATATATATTAAAAGTCAGGCAGTTTGCAGTCATTTATATTAATGATGATAGTGCTTCTAAATTGCTCAGGCGCTAATCACAGGCCAATAAAGGATGAATCTACCAGGAAGGGGGAAAAAACGCAGCATTGATCGCCCTTAACCGCGTTAGAGAGCCGTTTGGGGTCTTGTTGCCATTATGTAAAACCACCACAAATCAGTTATTCATTCAATGTCCCGTAATGAAATAATTACATTCTCTCACACGCACACACACACACACACACACACACACACACACACACACACACACACACACACACACACACACACACACACACACACACACACACACACACACACACACACACACACACACACACACACACACACATTGAGTGAGTGTACAGTCGTGCATGTGTTGCTCCCACACGCTCGTGCGAGAGCAAAGGAAAACAGATGTTGTCATGTCACGTAATCCCGTAATCACCCCCGGTGTCAATTAAAAATCACAGGCAATACTTAGAGAGGTGTAACGATATGGGGCTCGATCATGCTCAGCACATGACACCCAATCAAACCGACTCAGTCCTGTCAGAGAACAACATCTGCTCAGAGAGAGAGAGAGAGAGAGAGAGAGAGAGAGAGAGAGAGAGAGAGAGAGAGAGAGAGAGAGAGAGAGAGAGAGAGAGAGAGAGAGAGAGAGAGAGAGAGAGAGAGAGAGAGAGAGAGAGAGAGAAAAAAATAACAGAGAGAGAGAGAGCAAGATGAATTTTCTTCATACGACACAGAGGAACGATAAAAATCACCTCCTATCTATCAAACAGGCAGATGCACACCCGCACACCCACAACCCCCCCCCCCCTCCCTCCCTCCTCCACTCACACACACTACAGTACAGTACAGAGGCACTTTGTACAATAGCACAATCCCATGGCAACGTGCGGTATCACAACCGTGGCAGTTGTAATAAACAACAACACGTTTACCACCTGGTGTGAGTGTGGTTCGCCATTACAAGCCGTTTCAAAATTGTCATGTGACAAACCCTCTAGTGGGAGTGTCTACCCTCACAGTTTGATGGATAGATAAGCCTCCCAGTCGAGGCCCAATCTAGTCGTCACACATCTGGGGGGGGGGGGACACTCCCACTGATGACGTCACTAGAGGGCAGACAGATGACAATTTTGAAAAAACGGCTTGTAATTGCTCATCACACTCACACCTGGTGGTAAAACAGGGGGGGGGGGGTCCCCTTAAACCCCCGTACGACCAGAAATAGTCCTGCCCCTGGGGGCTGTGAATCCATTCCTGACCCCCCAGAAGAGACCCCAACATCCCATGCTGTGAGGGACCCCCGGGAGTCATCCCATCTCACTGGCAGCACGCATGGGGGCTCCGAGGTCGTCCCTAATCACTTCATGTAGTCAACAGCCACCACCTCCCGAACATCAGTGTGTGTCGCCCCGTGCCCCCGTCGTCCGTCTGGTTCATTACTCACGGTAGACAGTCGGCCAGCCGGTCAGGTATAGTCAGTCAGCCAGCCGGTCGTCTAAGAAAGGAACCGAGGGTTTCCCCTCCAGAATCAAAGGAATGGATGGGAAGTGCCTCTACCGCTGTCGCTAACCATCGCTCCACATGGAGTGGGTTCATTTTAACCGCTCACTTGTATAAACAACAAGGATAGTGTAGGGGCTTTTGATTGATGCCCCACTATCCACCGCCTAATAGTGTGCAGGCCTGAACATGATGCCTTACCCCTACCTGCTCCACATATTGTATCTGGATTCAATCAAATATATCTTGTGATAACAACATCTGCCAAATAGTTAATAAGCCGTTGTTGAGCTATCACATATGAGCATTGTATAACAAATGGATTGTGCCTCCTGTGTTCACATCACAGTGAGTAAAGGCTGCAATCAAACAGCAGGAACACCACCGACCAGGGGAGGCAGAAGTTGTCCCGGCTCTTATTGATTAAATAAGTGTGTGTGTGTGTGTGTGTGTGTGTGTGTGTGTGTGTGTGTGTGTGTGTGTGTGTGTGTGTGTGTGTGTGTGTGTGTGTGTGTGTGGTGTTAATAACCATGCACGTGGTGCTGTAACTGTGGTTTGACTTTAGTATTCAGTTACACATATGTCAAATATACTCAAACCTGTTAGAAGGCAGGTCAGGGTTTTCTCTCTGTCTCGGCCGCTATTTATGAGATAAAATTAGATTAGATTCAAATGTATTGTCATTGCATTACAGCGCAAGTACAGTACAGCCAAAATGATTTGGTATCTAACCAGAGTGCAAATGTTGCCGTAAAGTGCATGGTAATATATAATGTACAGTGGTTAAATAAGATTATATAAACAGTCTACAAAAAAAAGAATACTACTAAAAACAGGTATAAAATAACTTAATATGTGCAGAATTAAAGGTATATATATATATATATATATATACATACATATACACATATACACACACACACACACACACAGGTCATTCAAGCCCGGTCTGTGAATGCACCACATAGCCGGAGGTGGCTCGAGAGCGCTGAGTCTGAGTCTGTCCGATTGACGATAAAAAAAACCCTTGTCTCGTGATTATCGACATGAGACCCGTGAGTTCCTCACATTTAAACCGATTTCACCTGTTGATAGTACCACCGTTTTAAAGTGTCACGCTCAGGGGCGGGGGAAGACACCTCTCGGTGACACGGCCCCCCCCCCAAGAGCAGTCAAGTCTGGACAAGCCAGGACATCCCGCAGCACGGCCAGCTATGACCAGCTGTCCTCGTCGAGGCCAGGAGTCAGACACACAACACAAACCCACGCACACACACTGCCACCCCACCAACACACACTCAGACAGCCAGACATCACCCAACGTGATTATCGGTGACATATCACCGCATATTATAACTGCATATCCCTGCTCACTAACTGCTGTATATACATTTATATATATTTATCCTGCTTTTCCCTACCTGTTAAATACTGACTGACCTGTATACATATATATACACCCATTATTATGCTAGTATATTATGAAGTATAAGTCATCTTATAACAGTTTTTATACCTAGTAGTCTGTCTTTTAGCAACTGTAAACGGTAACTGATATATTACCATGCACTTTACTGCAACTACTAATTTACTACTAAATTATTTTCCCTGTACTGTACTTGTGCTGTTCAATAAATTTGAATCGAATCGAATCTTAACTGCCATTAATACAATTGAGTAATTCAGCATTAATGTGACCCTTTATCCAAAGTGACTGTAATGTAGGATACATATTAAGGAGCAGACAGGGTTTAGGGTCATCTTGATCAAGGATGCTTAGGTTTCGGGGGGATCGGGGATCGAAGTTGGCTGGAAGTTGGATTCCCCAGCCACTACACTACACTGTCTTCACCTTAATATCTGCCCGTTCCACAATACTATGACTCTGCGTCAAAATCTCTTCCTTGATCATGGCTTTTTTTCTTGCCCTTTGGGGTTGTATGTGTTGGCTGGGTGTCATTCCTATGTGGCCTGTGGAGCCCTTAGGAACTGTACCTGTGATTAAGGGCTAAACAAATACAATTGACTTGACTATGCTTTATTACCATCCTGCGGCATGGCATATACCCCTGCTCACTACCTGTTGTTGATACTACTACTACTTACCTGTGTGTATATATATATATATACCTATAATTCTGCACATATCTCATGCCTACTCTATAATATTGTTTTATACCAGTTTTTATACCTAGTAGACTGTTTATACATATTATTTAACCACTGTACATTATATATTACCATGCACTTTACTGCAACATGTGCACTCTTTTAGATGCCAAATTATTTTCGCTGTACTGTACTGTTTATTTATTTTAGTTTACTTATACTTTTTACTTTTTTTTCCCGCACTTTTCTTGTATATTTGTTACTTCATAGGACTATAGCAAGTCACCATGTGTGTTGTCACATATGATCGCCAAACACTCGAACACAGTTCGGGGGTTCTGACACCAGACGCATGTGGCAAGGTCTGAGGGTCCTCTCCAATTACAAGGGGAGCTCAGGGGCAGTCACCAACAACGACCCTAACCTACCAGACCAGCTAAACAAGTTTTTCGCTCGCTTTGAAAGGGACCATGAGCCGACCAACAACTTGAACATCCACCCAGAGGACCCAACTGTCCGTGTCCGAGGTCTGCAGAATCTTCAGGTGGGTGAAGGCAGGGAAGGCAGCCGGCCCAGATGGAGTTCCATCCCGCGTCTTCAAGACATGCGCTGACCAGCTGGATCCTGTCTTCACTGACATCTATAATGCATCACTGCAAAAGTCTGTCGCCCCAGCGTGCTTCAAAGAGACAACCATTGTGCCGTTACCCAAAAAGACCAAGGTAACAAGCCTCAATGACTATCGTCCAGTGGCCTTAACACCCATAGCCATGAAGTGCCTGGAGAAACATGTAATGTCGCATATCAACTTTTCCATTCCAGTCCCTAGACCCACTCCAGTTTGCATACAGACCATAACAGGTCTGTAGACGACGCCATCTCCCTGGCACTACACACGGCCCTGCAGCACCTAGACAGGAGGGACACCTACGTCAGACTGCTGTAGATTGACTACAGCTCGGCGTTCAACACCATCGTTCTCTCCAAGCTGGTCCTGAAACTGAGGGACCTAGGTCTGGGCGCCCCCATCTGTAACTGGATTATGGACTTCCTGACAGGCAGGCCTCAAGTGGTGAAGATTAGGAACAACATCTCATCCAATCTGGTCCTCAACACCGGAGCACCCCAAGGCTGCTGCCTCAGTCCCCGGCTGTACTCGTTGTACACAAATGACAAATGTACTGCCATAATCCGATTTTCTTTGCAGACGACACCACAGTCAGAGTCACAGTACAGAGATGAGGTGGTCCAGCTGACGTGATGGTGTGAGGACAACAGCCTCGCACTTAATGTCAGCAAGACTAAGGAGCTCATGGTGGACTTCAGGAGCTTCCTTGGGCTACAGATTTCCGATGACCTGGTGTGGACACGCAACGCGGAGGTCATGCTGAAGAAGGCACACCAGTGCCTCTATGCTCTGCGGTGCCTCATAAAAAACTGAATAGGCCAACGGTGGCTGGTGAACTTCTACGTGGCACCGTAGAGCGTCCTGACGAGTGGCGTCACTGTGTGGTACGGCAACACCACTGCACAGGACAAGAAAGCCCTCCAGAGGGTCGCGAGGATGGCAGGATTGAGGAAATCTTTAGGACCAGATGTCGGAAGATGGCCATGTCCATTACAAAGGACTGCAACCACCCTGGGCACCATCTCTTCTCCCCCCTACCGTCCGGTCACCGATTGCGCAGCATCCGTACAAGGACTAGCAGGTTTAAGGATAGTTTTTATCCACGAGAGTGCGCCTACTGAACTGCTAGGAGTGCTGCCACTTTCATAACATTGTCATTAACATTACACTTAAATACTTTGCTGGACTTTCTGGACTCATCACAGTTACTGCACTGTATTCAGGATGCTGCTGCACTACTGGCACTTTAAATGATTTTAAAGATTTTTGTAAAAAAAACCACCACATGTACATATCATTTAACAGTCACTTTGCTGCTCTTTTTTGGTTTAATTGTATTGTATATATCATTTTTATTTTGATGGTATTGTTTTGGAGATGTATTTGTATACTGTGGGAGGGAATGGGGAGTAAGCATTCCAATGTACCTGTTGCAATTGGCAAATAAGAATATCTTGTATCTTGTATCTTGTGCTGTGCAATGACAATACATTTAAATCAAATCTAATCTAATATAGTATATAGTATAAAGCATACACACATATTTATACATGACCATATCAATGTTTCCGGACCGTATACTTGCACTCATATTTATCTCAACTCATTGTAAATACTGTTGCATTGACCTTTATACGTGTATAATATATATTTCTGCACAATTTCTGCATGGCACTGCCACTTTAATTTCACTCCAAATCCTTTTTTTGCGTTTGTGACAAATAAAACAGTTCTTGAATGTTGATTCTAGCCCTTCTCCACCAGAGATGACCGTCCTGCTTCCCTCCTCAAGGGGTTTGCTGGTTCCCAGCAGGTTCGGTCCCCTCTAATCCAAACTAAATGTCAATGTCAATTCATCACGAAAACAATTACTAAATGTCCCTTTTTTTGGTTAACCCTACAGGGCTTTTCATAAAAATTACATTACATTATATTACAGTCATTTAGCAGACGCTTTTCGTCCAAAGTGACTTACAATAGTGTGTTCAACAAAGGTAAGTAAGAGAACAACTCGTCACCAGAAGTCATAAGTGCATTTCTTTCCTAACAAGCCTCCAAGCGGGGAACCAACCAGTGCTCAGGTAAAAGTAACAAACATTAGAACAATACAACTAACAAGCAAACAAGCAGGTATCCACTACAGCTAGTACAAGATACAATGGAACGCTTCCTACCCATTCCCTCCCGCAGTATGCATTTCTAAACCTAAAAGCACACCAGGAAAGGGGAGAGGGCTCGAAAGCTTCACTCCACTCCTGAGGGCCAATCGTTCTCCTCCGTCACTCCATCATGTTGAGTATAAAGAGATGTAGAGATAAGGATCGACGGTGTAGGAGGTGGTGGGTGGGGGTGAGAGAGAGACAGAGAGAGAGAGAGAGAGAGAGAGAGAGAGACCCACCCGGGGCCCCCGACGACGGTGGCCGTACCAGGAGGGCAGGGAGACAGTTTAATGACCATTCAGCCACTCATTGAAAGAGAGAGACTGTGTGAGTGGGGCAGCAACCACACATAACACGTATATGAGGTGGGAAATTGAGCGCTCAGACCCTGTATTTATCAGACAGATCAATGAGCGTAGTCCTAACTGGAGGGGGGGGGGGGAAGAGAGAGAGAGAGAGAGAGAGAGAGAGAGAGAGAGAGAGAGAGAGAGAGAGAGAGAGAGAGAGAGAGTCAGAGTGTGGGTGTGGGTGTGATTTACTCGCCCTGCGCAGTTCCCTGTGCCCAAGACTTATTAGAGGCTTGAAGGCAAACCCACACGAGGTCAATCAAATGAATTTTCATTGCGCAAGGCTGCAAAGGGAAGACACCCACAGCATAGACACACACACACACACCCACACCCACACCCACACACACGGTTTAGAGAGAGAGAGGAGGAAAAGAGTGCAATGATGGAGTAGAGCCGGGGCACTGCAGTGGAAAGAAATAGACTCCATTTTTGTGAAGTCCCCCTCTCCAGCTGTCAGCCCGCTCCCTGTCCCATGGGGGGTTGCCACGGTGACAGGAGGCCACATGTCTTAGGGGCGTCGTTTTTGGTCAAAGGGCCCCATTGTTCTTGTGTTAAGCCGTCTTCACTATGCCTGTCTGCCAGGGACCAGGGTGAGGGCTTCACACCCCCTCTCTCTCACACACACACAAACACACCTTATCCGTTAGCTGCGCACACACACACACACACGTTAAAAATCTCCAAAGTACGTCATGGGGACAGGTTGTTAACAGGATTGTAGGCAAAGCCTTATTTAATACTGTTACTAAAAGCACGACACTGAAACAGCATGGGTTAAATTCAAATTGAGCTTTTAGTCCAAAAATGTTACAGGCCGAACTTTGAAGTGCGAGACGGAGAAGAACCGCGAAATGCCGTGTTGCAATTGTACCACCAGATGGCGACAGAGCCCCACCAGTACAGTGTTCACATAAGGGTGACTACTATGCGCCGTTCATAGGTATTACGATCGGTGCATCCATCAGTCATTTGGGAGAATTTGAGGTACTTGGGTTGGCGGGTGAGTGGTGGTGTGTGTGTGTGCACCGCTGGGGTGCCCTTGAGACAACTCACTCCAAGTTGATGTCAAAGAAAAGAGAGTCCATTACCCCGTGATGGATTGATTTTAGTCTCATGCATCATTCCAGGCGGACTTCTTTTTTTCTTTCGTCACTCGGTCACCTGGCAGATGGAGGAAGGAGGCATAAACAGGGGCCGGTTGTAAACAAACGGACACCGTGTAGCGGGAGGTCAAGGTCACTTGACCAGTCCACACGGAGAGATGTGGGAGTGGAATTACGGCAAAAGGATTGAACCTCCGGTCGAAGAGTTCGCACAACCGGGGACTCTGATGCTAATATATTTTTTGGGGCTTGTGATAATTGTATATTATTGACTTCCTTTGTTAATGAAATAAATCAAACCGAGGGAATTGTATAGATTCGATTCGATTAGATTCAAATGTATTGTCATTGTACAGCACAGTGAAAATAATTGAGCATCTAACCAGAGTGCAAATGTTGCAGTAAAGTGCATGGTAATATATAATGTACAGTTACAGTGCTAAAGACAGTCTACTAGGTATAAAAACACAAAAGGTTATACGATTATTTATAGAGTATGTGTGAGATACGGGCATAAGTATTTAACGGGTAGGGATCAGGGGTATGCAATTATAAAAAAACAGGATAGATATATATAAATGTATACAGCAGGTACTGAGCAGGGATATGCAGTTCTATCAACAGTTGAAGATTAAAATATAAACGGCAGGTACAGGAAAAATGTACACATTTACAGGTGTTATCAATAAATATGTAAACTATAGGTAGAGGTAGGTAGGTGTGATTACAGTGCAAGGCAGTTGAAGACATTGATGGTGATGTATTATTATTATAGGATATATTGAGCAGAACAAGACCCCGAGATACTTGAACTCCTTCACTTGGGATAAGGACTCCAAGCGGCCGAAATGAGTTTCCTCAGGAGGGTGGCTGGTATCTCCCGAGGGATAGGGTGAGAAGCTCAGTCACTCGTGAGAGACTCGGAGTAGAGCCGCTGCTCCTTGGCGTAGAAAGGAGCCAGTGAGTGGTTCGGGCATCTAGTGAGGATGCTTCCTGGTCGCCTCCCGAGGGAGGTTTTCCAGGCACATCCAACTGGGAAGAGACCACGGGGCAGACCGAGGTACAGGTGGGGTGATTACATCTCCACACTGGCCTGGGAACGCCTCGGGATCCCCCGGTCAGAGCTGGTCCATGTTGCCAGGGAGAGGGGAGTTTGGGGGTCCCCTGCTGAAGCTGCTACCTCCGCGACCCGATTACGGATAAGCGGGAGAAGATGGATGGATGGATATTGAGCAGAGGTGGGGGGCTGTCATCGTGGTACAGAGTACAGAGAGATGATAGCTGAGGGGAAGAAGCTGTTTCTAAGTCTGCTTGACTTGGAACAAAGGCTTCTATAGCGCCTCCCGGAGGGGAGGAGGGCCAACAGTCCATGGTTAGGGTGAGAGGGGTCTTTCCTATTTTTTGTGCCTTCCTCAGACATTGTTTGTGGTGGGTAGTGTTTATTGCAGGGAGGGGTAATCCAACAATACGTTGGGCGTTTTTCAACCACCCTCTGCAGCGCTTTCCGGTCTTTGACAGTGCAGTTGCCATACAACACTGTGATAGTAGTATTATCCACTGTGTATAGTAGTATTTACAAAACAAATACACAAAAATACATACAGATATTACGAATACAACTTATCATGAAAGCACCGCAGGCCCAGTTTTGTATGGGCAATGATATCACTCAGGTAGGCAGTTAGAATTATAAAAGCAGCATTAAACAACCCTCACTGTTTGTGTTATATACTATGAACTAGGTCAGTGGGACTTCCCTGTTATTTTGTCATTACGCGAGCAAGCAAGCTAGTCTACTTGTCATCAAAACATTATTTCCATCATGCAGGACAAAAGCATTTAATTTCTGAAGCAGGTAGCGTTTTGCATAGTTTTGGTAATTTGGTGATTATTTTTGCAACCAGTTTTCCACAAGTGGTGCTTGAAAGTGTTTATACTTTTGGCATTGTTTCGCAGTGGGTTTCCTGTTAAAATAATTGTTTTAATCAATCAATTTTGATTGGAAAAATAAGAAGCCGCATGAGCACTGCTAGAAGAGGCAAATACACCGGTCCCCAATGAGAGCAGGGCTTGGCATTTACTTTTTGGTTCACCAGCCCCTTGGGGTCGCGGGCCACTCTGCGTTTTAACTAGCCAACCCTCCTCCCCCACCCCATCCCCTCCCAGAGGAAAGGTCAGGATAAGGAATACGGTTAGAAAACTTAACAAAAACTTAAAATGACAAATAAAATGTATTACATTACTGCAAAACAGAAAACCGTAGCTTCACCATGTCCAACTGAGCCAATTTCACTGAGAACCTGTTGTCCTTGTTTTGGTTAATTTGTCTCCCTCAGGTGGTCGTCGCTGGTTTCCCTCACCCCCACGCCCCCCTCCATGTGTCCGGATTAATTAACCAATCAACTACTACTGTCTAGTCTATTTTTGAAAATCCTAGTACTGCTTTTGTTTGGTTGCCAATTTTCAGTTTGTTCACCCCCTTATTTTGTTCTTTCGCTGCCCTGGGAGGAGGACTAGATAAGACACCCATGGTCGTACATAACTGCACGTAGGTAACTTGTCTATATACACACTTGGTAAGAAGCAAACGTGGGTCAGCCCTTTGTTGTAGTAGACGGGTTATGTTCCGGATAGTTCAGTTAGGTAACTTGCCAAATGGAGTAGGGGCTAGCTAGTTTGGCGGTTCAGAGGTGTAGGGAAGTTTAGCGTTTGATTTTGTGTCCCGTGCCACCGTTCACCGGGTCCCTCTCCCTCCCTCCGGTTAGCCCTGCTGTGTTTGTTTTGATTATTGTTATACCATTTGAGATCCTAATTCCCCTCCTGACAAAAAATAAAGCCTTCTTGTTTTAGAAATGGGACCTTGTTTTCCCAGGCAGTACTTGTTTTGCTACCAAAAAGGTCAGCAGCCAAAAGTAGAGTTAAGATTAAAGATGTTTTAAAGTACAATGGAGTTACTCCTTACTCCCACGGCTGAATTCCACTGGCATTTGGCCAGTGTACGTGTGAAGCACTGAATGAAAGGCAGAATACTCCTCACCTCCCTGACCTGGGGGTCAGCTTTTCAGCCATATGCTGATGTAACAAATGAGAGCGTTTAAGGTGTCTGCATGCGCGCACCTTATGGATGTGTATTGAATAGAATACAATACTGTGATTTTAACATGTTGCATCACACCGAGAGGAAAATAGTACCGGTAGTAGTTCAATAAGTACATAGTGTGGGATTATGGATGGATGGCAGAGTGGCAACATGGAGGGTGGCAATAGTGCCGGTCTTTTATTTTTGTATAGCTTGAGCCCTCCCAAGAGGTCTGTGCAGGGCCCTGACCCAGAGCACCTCCTCAAAGAGGTCTGTGCAGGGCCCTGACCCAGAGCACCTCCTCAAAGCAGGTCTGTGCAGGGCCCTGACCCAGAGCACCTCCTCAAAGAGGTCTGTGCAGGGCCCTGACCCAGAGCACCTCCTCAAAGAGGTCTGTGCAGGGCCCTGACCCAGAGCACCTCCTCAAAGAGGTCTGTGCAGGGCCCTGACCCAGAGCACCTCCTCAAAGAGGTCTGTGCAGGGCCCTGACCCGCAGCACCTCCTCAAAGAGGGGGCCCTCTACTGGAGGGTTGCAGACATGTCCTTCACTTTGCCTTTAAACCCACGGGTGGCTTTATTACACTTTATTACAGTCCTACTCCACATATTTTACTGATCGCTGTAAAAAACACATTTATAGTATAACAATTATGTTCATTTCTCAGCTATAGCACACAGAAGCAAAGGGATGAGAAATGTTGACACTTTTATCCCAAGCGACCAACAAGCGGGCCAAGAAGTTAAAACAATCAAAGCATGCAATGGAAATAGGAGCAGAGCTACAAATGTAAAAGTTTTTAAAAAAACAACAACAACTGCATAAGCTGGTCAAAAAAAAACAAAAAAAAGCGACCAGGAATAAACAGGTCACTAGAAGTCCATATAACTCAAGAAGCAATCTCAAGGCATCTGTTAAGTAGGAGGTAAATCAGCCCCTTATTACAACTGCATACTGCAGGCACAGAGGACCCATCTGTGTACAAGAATATTGACCCGGAGAAAGAGGTGTGTGTGTGTGTGTGTGTGCATGTGTGTAAGATGCACAGCGATTACCATGAGTGTAAAGTTATTGCTTAGGAGGTGGCGGCGGGGGTCATGGAAATGATTGGACAGTCTATTGATTGGCTTGGTAAGAGGGGGGGGGGGGGAGGGGGGGGTGCCCATCCTAGCCAAACTAAATCCTAACCGCAGCCTCTTTTCACTTT
Organism: Muraenolepis orangiensis; assembly: GCA_027704905.1. Lineage (NCBI taxonomy): Eukaryota > Metazoa > Chordata > Actinopteri > Gadiformes > Muraenolepididae > Muraenolepis > Muraenolepis orangiensis. The sequence continues at coordinate 22,829,994 of CM051017.1, forward strand.
TTACTAGCGTACGAGCGTCTTTCCAAGTAGATTGTTGGGTAGATATTATTCAATTGTTTGCCAACTTCTTGTACTTCTACCTGAGCACTGGCTCAGTTCTTGTTAGGAATGAAATGCACTTTTGACTTCTGGTGACGAGTTGTTCTCTTACCTTCCTTTGTTGAAATGCACTATTGGTAAGTCGCTTTGGATAAAAAGCGTCTGCTGAATGACCTGAAAAAACTAAAAGTGGATACAGTTTAGAAAACCTTGACCTTTATTTTGGTTATACAGGGAGTTCTAACATATTGGGTAAAACACAAAACTAAGTTACAATAAGATACAAAAAATACATCTGATTAACAGTGGCAGAAACAGGGCTTTTCCTGGGCTCCCTGCGGACCTTAGGTCATACAGTGGGTGAGTGGGGGGGCAGTAGAGGAATATAGGGCGCCTCAGTGTTCCAGTTGGGTCTGGGGGCCAGGTATAGAGCTGAGCCGTCGGCCCCGGGTCCTCCGGCGGACCTCTCTGATGGACTCGGGGGAGGTCTGGGCTACCCAGGTCAGCCCACTGTCACAGTGTTCGTTGTTGTTGTTGTTGTTGATGTTGATGTTGATGTTGTTGCGGTTCCTCAAACTCCGGCGCACCGAGCGCTGCCTTCTAGAGGCGGTCGGTTTAAACACGTCCTCCAGTGTGAAGTCAGTCTGCCAGGGTGCCAGCGCCACCTGGGCTTCAATCACCATCGGGGTTGCCACAATCACCTCTGCTTCAACCGCTGGAGGCGGACAGGGTGCAACGGGAGAGGGGAGAGTAATGTGGCTCTGCGGCTCTAGTCCCTCACCCGCGTGGGCCTCGGCACCACGGAGAGGCTGGGGACTCTGCCCCTCGACGTCGCAAGTGACCACGTCGGCTACGGTGAGATCCTCCGACTGGCCCGGCTTCACGGCCGCTAGATCCTGGCCGGGCGCGGTTCCTTCTACCTGGACCTCCGGCAGCTCTCGGCAGACACTTACATTTCGACCCTGGCGCCTGAGCACCCTGACCGGCCCGCTGGCCCTCTTCTTCCTCCCCGAGACGGAGTTCTCCTGGTCGGGGAACGCAGCTGGGGCTGGGGCTGGGGCTTCGGAGGGTTCAGTGTGCGGGGCGGTGTCCTCGCTCTGGAGAAGCGGTACCGGTAGCGTGACCTCGTCAGGGGCGGGGTGGCCGCTGACCTCTTCCTCTGAGGCGGGCCAGAACAGACGGGCCAGGTTCTCGCCTATGTCTGTTTAGGGTGAGGGAAGGACAAGCATGTAGATCGGTATAAGACTGACAGCAACTACAAAGCATGAAACTTGTGAGTGACAAGCGAGGCACTTCTGTTGAACTACAGCCTCGTCCAAAAGGAGTTTTTCCGCGGGTAAAATAAATCCTGCATGGAATTTTTGGTGGACATTTACACGGTTCCGGCAATAGTTTTAATGTACTATGTAAATAGAAACTTCACCACAGGGTAAACCGCAAGATGTGGGCTATTATGAAACGGTAGGGTAAAAAAAGAAAAATTGTAATATTCCTTGAAATCAATATTTTACCAAGAACCGCAGTTTGGATAAAAAATAAATAAAATATAGTTTAGGGCTCGAGTTTAGGGACTCACTGGAAATAATTTCAAGCCCAATTTGTGCCTCATGTTTATCAGCAGTGCGGCGCACAGACACCACCGATTTAGACTTAAATGATCAAAGTGATGTCGGTTGACGGAAATCAGGTCACATTTCATACAATTTTCCTCCATTAGACAAAGTCTTCTACCATCTGCCTCAGAAAAATCAGCAGGACGATATAAAAAATAAATTATATCCACCATTTCATGAAAATGATGGTAAACCAGCAGCTATTGCTTTGATATTTTTTTAACATTAAAATTGAGTCGGCAGCACGTTTAGCATAATCAAAGCTGCCTGCTCGTTGAAACATCTGTAACCGACAGCATTTGTTTGTCAGAGAGGCGGCGTTTGTTCGCCTGCTTTAAAAAGAGACAGAACCATCTGCCCTCTAGCCCTTGGAAAGCAATTAATTCTGTTCTAACGAGGTCCCAAGCAGGTGTGTGGAGAACACACCTGCACACCCCCACACCCCCCCCCCCATCTAGCTCAAATTGGAACGGTCACAACAACAACAACAGCAGCAGCCACAGTGCGTTCCGGGGACCCTCTGCCCCTGCCGCTCGGGTTGGGTTGCCAAGGTTACCTTTGCTGTGCTTCCCGCAGCGAGGAGACTGTGGGGCGAGCGAGGGGCCCTGGGAGCCCAGGCCCTCCGTGATGGGACTGAGGTCCGAGTTCTTGGAGGCGTAGGCTCTGGAGCCGTACAGGGAGCGGTCCACCTCCTTGGACCCCCACCTACGTGCTTTCTGTGGGGGTGGTGGAGGGATAGGGGGGGGAGAGAGAGAGAGAGAGAGAGAAGGGAGCAAGGCCTCCCGAGGGTCAGTACCTCTAACCAGCCCCGCTACAGCAGCTACATCTGTTGGCTCACTTCTTAAAGCCGTTATCTTGTGAATAGGGTCGTCTCCAAGCCAACCGTGCTTCGCCTTAGTAACTCCTGAGCAGTGGTGAGCAACGGCCCTGAATATATCACCCCCTGTTCACTACCCGTTGATACTGACCAGTGTGCTCGTGCGCTCTCTCTCTCTCTCTCTCTCTCTCTCCACCTACTGACAATACATTTGAATGTAATTAGATTCACTTCAAGTTTCAAAGCTGTATATACAAAAAAAAAAAAAGGGGGGAATTTGACAATGGACCATATCTCACACCTGGGCTGCACCTTACAAGGGCTTTTACTGGATGCTCTCCGTCTACGCTACGCTCAGGAGCCTCAGTGCTCCACTGGGATGTATTGCTCAGATCTGCAGCAACAGAGACATCACACGCAGCACGTTGCTAGCCACCGCAGTCGCACAGAACCAACACGGACTAGCGCTGAAGACAGCCTTTGACGCTTCCATTCAAAAGACAGCAGCAGCACATACGATAACGACGATAACGAGGAGGCAGATAGAGACACTTTTTTTTCTTTTTTTATGGAAGTGGCCCAAATCACAAAGATTGGATTTCATGTGATTTATGCCGTTCACATTGAAAATAAATAAGTCACATACAAATAAAGAAGTAGCGGAAATCGAGCCACCTTTGCTTGCAGCACAAATGTAGATAAATCAAGTGAGGGGGGGGGGAGGAGGGAGGAGGAGGAGGAGCGTGTCTCACCTTCTTCTTGCCGGTGGCAGACTTGGCAGCAACGCGTGACGACCTCTTGACGGGTTCCCCCTCCTGCGGTGGCTGGGGGGGACGGGACGGGGGGGGGACGTCAGGATACATATTACATACACGTCGTCTCACACGACACACTGGGCTGGGATCAAGCAGGATGGATCGGATTTAAAATTGTACCGCACAGGACAAAACTAGAATATGATCCGCTACAATATACTAAAACTGTTTCTCTGTTTCTCTCTCTCTCTCTCTCTCTTTCCTTGTTTGCTTCCATGTAATCCATCTACTACATGAATATAATAAAGGGAGAGAAGAGGAGAGGGGGTGCAATCATGACCAAATAAAATATAAATATCGGACCTTTTTCTTCCGGCCGACGAGGTGGACCACAGAGGGGGGCTGACCTCCGGACCTTGTCTGTGGGGGGGGGGGGGGGGGGGGGGGAGGGGAGCAAGGAAGGAAGGAAGAAAAGCCATCTCAATTAAAACACTTCTTAGGCTTGGGTTTAATTGAAGGTGGGCTGCCAGTGACAACCGTACATTTATAAAATCGCACCCGTCAAGATACTCATAAAATATAACATAATATATAATAAATAAAATACAACAGCGAAATGGGATATCAGGAGTTATCAATTCTACTTAAGCTTGATAAATATTTGTGTGTGCATGCGTGTGAGTAAACAGTGGTAGCACTTGCAATAATAGGGTGGTGGGGGGGGGGGGGGGGGGGGGGGGAAGGAGAGTTGGAACGTGGTACCTTCCTACGTGGCCGGCTGGAGTGCGTCTGGGCGTCCACAGCGGGCGCTGGTTCTTCTACTAGCTGGGGTCGGGGGAGCTCCTCTGGGGGGGCCTGGGGGGCTTCAGAGGGTTTGGCCTCGGGCTCCGCGGCAGCACAACCACCTGTAGCAGGCAGACGCTTTGGCTTCAGCATGGGGAGTGGAGCAGGAGCTCAGAGGCTAGCGTTGGCATACCAACTCACCAGAATACTAGCGGTGAAACCGGTACTTTTAGTTGCATTTGACCTTGCGGTACGGGGTCCGAACCCTAACCCTAACCCAACAATACATTCATCAGTTATTAAAACATTTTTTTAATGATTGTGCTGTTAAGGGGCATGGCATGGCTCGGTTTTTGGCTGCAAACAATATCAATTAAATATTGCAAGTTCCCCAGTCACAGTAAGGTAGCTAAAGAGAGCTCCTACCTTACTTGCTCATATGATTTCATGTTCATAGACTCATCCTTTAAGATTATTTTGTCACCGCTTGTGACTTAATTGAGCTATTTCCTAGCGATATATTCTTTCCTTGAGGTTGAGGTTGTGTATACGTGACAATTTAATATGTTATCTTATAAAGCAGGCACCATGGGCTTGTTTACATTTCGTGGCACTGGAAGCCAAGGTTGTTATACCGTTTAGAATAATTAACGATACATCTAAATAAAACATGGTAGGCATTCATTTTCACACACACACGATGATGTGATCACCTGGCAGGGACTCTGTAAGCGACTGTTCATGGAAAGCCGCGTTCAGGTCCAACGGCTGAGTTATCCATGTATCTACAAAGAGAGAGAGACACACACACACAGTTATTGTGTTGGACATTTCCCCCCCCCCCCCCACAGTGAATAGATAAAGAAACCCTGTAGTGGTCCATGTCCTGGGGGGGGGGGGCATCAGGTGAGGAGCACAAACCTGTGTCAGCTACAGATGGAGAGTCAGCCTCTTCCATGGAAGGGAATACAATCTATGGAACAAAAACACAGAGGAGGGGGGGGGGGCAGAGGAATGAATTTCATTCTTCTTGAACGTCAACTCATAAGCAGAAGCGTAAGTGATCATATCACGACTGAGTGTTGTTTTTAAGGCACTTAAAAACAATAAAGAAGAGAATCTGCATTTCAGACAGGTAAAATGTATTAATTTATTATATATTATAATAATTACCTCACCCGTTCAACCAAAAAATCAATAAAAATCAATCATATACCTTCCCAAAATTGTTCTCTGGCGTCTGTGCGCTACGCCAGTGCTGCGTCGAGAGTGTGGACAAGGGGCTGCAGAAGTCCCGCTGGGGGGTCTTGAGCAGAGAGCGGAGCCCTGAGCCAAGGCCCAGGCTGGGGGTCTGGGGATGGCCTGGCGTCCTGCCCTTCTGCAGCGGGGTGCTGGGGGGCAGGCTCTTGTCAAATAACTCCGGGGAGAGGGGCCCCCCAAAGCGCACACGCTTCTTCTTCCCGGTGGAGTTGGCCTCAAACGCCACCGCTGCAGAGCGAGAGAGACACACACACACACACACACACACACACAGTGAGAGAGAGAGACACAGTGAGAGACACACATTTTACAGCTCAGGGACCCCTTGGACTGAGAAACAGCACAGATTAAATATATATATTTTTAAAATACTGCATTTTATCCCAGGTCTATAGGCCTTATAGCTTTGATGCTTAGTTATAGGCCATGTCGACATAAATACAATGAATGCGTCAGGCTCATACGTTTATACTGTACGATGACCCAGGTGTGAGGCCCGGGACGGGTCTATCTATGTCAATGACCTGGACCTTCCTGCTGGGATTTGGGTGAAACATGGTAAGGCGACGGCAATAAATGGTTTCTGCATTAATCACGTTTGCAGACCCTTGGTTGAAGACCCCTAATTAAAAACGATTGGTATATTCTTGGGGCCCCCCCGACCGATATATCTGTTGGCCGATAATATTCAGTCGATATTTGGGTTCCAGAGTTCTATCGGTATCTGCGGAAATTCCATCTATTAAAAGGGCAGCCTAGACTGCATAAATACCACATAAGTGTTTGTTCCCCCACAACAGTTCAAGGTAAGTTAGAACATGCTTTATTATAATAGCGTTTTAAAAAAAACCCTCTCCTTCCTGAAATTGCCGTCGCTGCTTTCAGTCGGTTATTCGATTGTTAATTTCAGGTGACTGTTGAAACAGATTTATTTGGAGTTTATTAATTTTTAGTCAATGCAGATTAAAATGTTACTCATACACAACATGCCAGTTTTCCTGGCAGAAAACTGGCCAAGTATTCCAATAAATGCGCCTGAGCACAACCGATAAGACTTTCATGCCACCGAGTCTGATTTTAGGATGCCAAGAATTCTGATAGCCAATATACGTACGTCTTAGACACACACACCCCTAATGCATATACAGCCTCGTTTTATGAAAAGCCACACTGCCCGCGGAAAAATATTTATTTCAACAGAAGCTGCAATGATTATGGCTTTACTGAAGTACCCAACGGAAAGCAATATATGTAACTGGATTATGGTAGAAAGGAAAGGTACAAAAATGTATCCTTCAGGCCCAATAGTGCCCCTTTTGTATATAGTGTAGTATATAACAATTGAATTAGCTCCTGCCGGTAGCACCAATTATATACCTATACACCAACTACAGAGCTAAAACTCACCCGTACACAGTGATGGGACACACAAAATACCACTCTGAGCCCGCCCGCGTGTGGCCTTCCACACTTTGTAGCGCACGCCGCTCTGTTCACCCGAGCCTCAAAGGCCGGGGCCAGAGACCAGATGAAAGGCCAGGTGAGTTCTGTGTGCTTACCGAAGGGCTTCATCTCCAGCAGGGCGGGGATGGAGGAGGACGCGGGGAAGAGGAGCGCACACGGGGCTGGCAGATCCCCCAGCCCCACAGGTAGCGGCGCACCGCTGTTTTGGAGTTCAAACGAAGACTCCTTTTCAGAAGGGAAAAACAGGGGAAAGGGTGAAATGTGAGACTACTTTGCTTTAACTCGTATATGACCATCACCACCATCATCATCATCAGGATAATAAAGGGTCCAATTTGCGTCTTGTATTGTAATCTGTTCCGGCTGTATGCGTTCTTTCTGCATAGCGAGCCGATGTCCTATTTGTATTCATGACATTCCAAACAAGAGTCCTCCCTCGTCACCAATATACATGGCGGACGTGGGGCCACTGAGCTGATGTTAATTCAGAGCTTTACTGTGCAGAGGAAGGATATCAGCTCTCCCCGACAATTAATTAGCAAGGAGAGACACAGAAGACCACATCTGCGTCAGGCCCCAACGCTTACAGAGGCCTTCACCGTGTGGCTCGCTAAGCTGGGGAACTGGGGGGGGTGTTTACAGAAGTAAAATTAAAGTAATTAACAAATAATGTAGCCTACTGCTACACTGTGAAACTTTTTTCTCTCCATGATGTTCAACACAAAAGGGTACATGCACATGAATCAACTAAAACAAACAAAAAAAGCTCATCGAAGGTTGTGATTGTATTTGGGAAAATACTTCTACTGAAGTACATCTTTATTTAAACGTGCAGCCCATTTCTCTGGCAATTCAGACCACTTAAATCCTTCAATGGCACCCAAAATGTTCTTCAAAGGACGACAGCATTGGTCATTAGGTCATAACTGCACATGGTGTAATTACAATCTTGTTGCCAGTAACCACATGGCACTTTGTTGACAAACACAAATAATGTGCCACCATTTTCGGAGTTGTGATGATTATTTGCGCACCTGTGATGTGCCACTTGCGCAATTATATTATCAGCTGCTTCTGGCTGGGTGGTCGTTTACGTGGGGGTGGGGGGGGGGGGGTTAGCCTAGGGTTTTGAATTCACTGAAAATAGTGTTGAATTATCGTGTTGCTGCCGGCACAGGGAATTTGTTTGGCGTATTGTGTATTCCCTTCACATGAACAGGAGCTAGGCTACTGGAACTGGGCAAGTCAATGGAAGAGGCTAGCGGAAAGCTTACGCTATGTCAGCTTGCTTCTGGAATGCACAATGATGGATTTGGATTGAAACAACTGGACTAAATCTGGGTAAGACGGGCAAATTTACATATTTCTCGGGCGTATCCCCTTAACTGGTTACGGTTGAATTAGTGTTATCCAGACGCTTCTCTCCAATTCATCATTTACTCATAAGTAATGAGTCATAATTAATGGAAAATGTTAGTTCCAAATGAAAGTGACATGTGGCCAGCCAACTGAGCTAATGGTTTTTAGTTTTTTACTTGATAAATTAAAAGAATCCCCCCATTAGCTAAATTGTTGTTCCAATTGACTAATCAACTAATTGTTTCAGACCAACAAAAATAAAAATGGCTGAAAGACATGGCTTATATATCTTTATATATATGTTTATACATATACACATCTATATACATACATAGCACAGAAACAACTTTCTTCCATTTAAAATCACCAGCAAAAACCAACAACAAATAACTAACAAAGTTCCATTTAGCAGCAGAACTGGGATACACTAGTAGAGCGTCACCATCAACTATCACCATCAACACTTCCAACTATTCTTTCTTACTTTCCATTGGATGCTGCCCAGTTCCACTTAGATTGAAGGCTCTGCCATTCAAATGAAGGGCTCTTACGAGAGGATGCAAACTAAGAGCTTGTAAACAAGCCAAAAAGAAGAAGAAGACCTTCGCTTGGGCTAAATTATTAAGAACGGCTGGGTGTAAAGAGTGTGGCTAGAGTGAGGTTACCTCTGGGTCCGCCCGGCTGCTGAAGTGTTGCAAGATAGGAGAGCTGGCCCCACAGCTGGCCTCGCTAATCTTCGTTTCACAGCCCCCCGGGGACCCCACTCGCCTCCTCTTGCGAGGCACAGACCCCGAGCAGTTCTCCTTATCGCTGTCCAAATTTCCATCTGAAACCAACATAAATCTGACCATTAAAAACATTGGCTGTTTTTATTAGACAGTTGAAAACACTAAACAGGCTTGGCCTAGAAATCAGTAGGAAATACAGGGTAATGTGATGTAATCAAGAGACTTAACTACATGGCTAGGATTCAACGTGAACATTTACTTCTTAAAAAAAACCAACTAATTGTTTCGCCTTTATCCAAAGAAACTGTGTGTGTGTGTGTGTGTGTGTGTGTTGGTTGTGCACGCACACAATATACAATTTCTGGATATAGTTATATATCCAAATGAGAAACTAAACCCATCAATTCAGTGCCCGTGAGTCAGCCTCACCAGACAAATCCTGTTGGGGCCAGGCCACTGGATCACAGCTTCCCCCCTCCTCCACATCTATCAGGCCCTGGAAGGAGGACATCTTCTCTTTAAGCGCGGACGACACTCTAGGACGAAAGGGACTGCTCTTGACAGCCTGCATGGAGAGGAAAGAGACATTCTGGGATCCAGGGCTGATACGATTAGGGAGGTTACATGCCAAGCTGTCCCTGTGTGCTTGCGTGTTACCTCTGGGGTTTTGAGGACCTGAGAGGTCTTGGCCCTCTGCAGAGCCATGAAGCGGATGAGGGAGTTGGTGTCAGGAGAGCCCCGCAAACCGATTGTGGCCCTTCGCCGAGCCTTTATCTTGGCCAGATGAGTTTTATCTACGGAGAGAACCATGGTGGCAGTAATGACTGAGGAGTCAAGAGGAGCCACACCTCTAAAGACACCTCTTACCCTGACTCTAAAGCCAGGGTAAGTGTTAAATCTCATTTAGACAGAACAGGTGCAACTTTTTGACACACAAGTCTTCCAACTATACTCACTTCCACCTCCATCATTGGAGAGAGAGAGAGAAAACAACTCAAGTAAGAACAGAAGAGTCAAGGCAAAGATTTCCCAGAACAAATTCAGTTCCCAATGACCTTACCTTTGCGATCTGTGGTGAAACTCTGGATGGAGATACCAAACGTTGACGGGGAGATCTCTGTGAAATCCACAGGAGAAAAAGAGTTCTCGGACAGAACTGAAGGCCCCTCAGCATCAGCTGGATGTGGCGCTGGGCTGGCCATGTTCTGTAAAGGAACACGTTCATACACATCGATCCGTTTAAAACCACATTTACACATAAGCCCAAGTATAATCAGTGAACCATAGTATGGGATGCAGGTTTCTGCAATTCAGCTTAAGCTAATTGGCTTGCTTCTCCAACGTCGAATAATATAAGCGACAGTGTGTGTGTGTGTGTGTGTGTGTTGCTGGCAACCAAAATGAACGTTGTGGAACAAACGTCAACGAGTACAAAAACGTACCGTAAAAATGGGTTAAAACGCCATCTACTACGCCCAAGGGGTGAAGGGTAAACACTAGGTAAACGAATGTCAGGTTTGATTTGTACCAAACCGTTAATTCAAACGGTTGTATGACAACATTAAAACGATAACACTGGTAGCTTCAACAGTTGAAACGACGCTATAAGATAGAGGCTAACCCGCCGGAATAAAAGTCCCTCCGCTAAAAAAAGTTATTAACGAATTATGTTGACAGCAACAACTTAATGAAAGCTTCACATCATGTCGGAAATGTCTGCGTTATGTTTTAAATGTACCAGACATAACACAAAGACTTACTTTAGCCATACTAGCTTCCTAGTACTTTGTTCACTCACTCACTAGGTCTACCGGCCCGGGGTGGCTTTCGGATCTCGTTCCATACGAATTGACCAATAGAATATCAAGAAACGCGTCACGTGCCTTTCGGCGTCCAATCGACGTACCGCGGACTTCAGTGGGATGACGGGATAGGACACCCGTTTTGAAAGGGGGCTGTTATGGGGGACAGTCTAAGACGCTTAACGTGAAAAGGCTTATTAACGTAACTTAAAGTTCCCAAACAGCGATCAATAATCACCTAATTTCTCTCGAAAATGTCTTGTCATTAGCACTTCCACCTGTCAAAAAAAATCGAAACCTAAATCCTACTATTACGGTTAAGTTATGTTACATTAAGTGTTTTCCTCTCCATCCATCCGATACATGGATGGGTCGGACGGACGGATGGACGGACGCACAGACCTAAATATTTAAATGTGTGTGTGTGTGTGTGTGTGTGTGTGTGTGTGTGTGTGTGTGTGTGTGTGTGTGTGTGTGTGTGTGTGTGTGTGTGTGTGTGTGTGTGTGTGTGTTGATTGTCCTAAATACGCCCAGGCCAAATATCAACTGCAACATTGAGACTCATTGAGACTGTGTTCCACCTGGCAACAGATGGAAGTCCTCATAAAATGCTCCTCCTCCGTTCTTCACAGCCGGGTGCTTCCTCCCCTTTAGCTGTCCCCGGGACGCTTCAGATGTAACCACCACAGTATGGTGGTCAAACAAACACAAAGAGAGAGAGATAGATAGCCAGAGAAGGGACAAGGACTGTGTATTATCCACTTTGCATTGCATTGGAAAAAAAGCCAACTATGCACGACTATCGTTGTTAAATAATTCCTTCACACATTGAACCTTGCCAGTAAATATAGATACATTTACATTTAACCCATCCTAGTATTAGGAGCAGTGTGCAGCTATTGTACAGTGCCCGTGGGGCAGTGTAGGGGTCTGGTGCCTTGCTCAAGGGCCCGGGGAGCAGTGTAGGGGTCTGGTGCCTTGCTCAAGGGCCCGGGGAGCAGTGTAGGAGTCTGGTGCCTTTCTCAAGGGCCCGGGGAGCAGTGTAGGGGTCTGGTGCCTTGCTCGAGGGCCCGGGGAGCAGTGTAGGAGTCTGGTGCCTTGCTCAAGGGCCCGGGGAGCAGTGTAGGGGTCTGGTGCCTTGCTCAAGGGCACCCGATCGGCAGTGCCCACCCAGGACTGGCACCACCTTTTTTCCAAGTACCAGTCCGTTTCGGGGAATTGAACCGGCCGAGTCAAGTCCCAACAGACTGATCCTACTGCCGCCCCGCACTTTTACGACTTCTGCTTCTGGCTTGGTGCCAGAAGTAAACTAGTGTTAGAAAATATTACCATATTAATATTCCAAATTTACGGAGCTCCTAAAGTCCCAGAAGGGACTTAATTATCTTGTGCACACAAGATAATTATCTTGTGGGAACAAGTTGTTTTGTGTTGTGATTACAAGGTCATTTCTGTTTTGAGGACCACTGGGGTAAGATGCATTCATCAATTGCTTTTTCAAGTCTAGGCTATGTTTGAAACATGGCGGCATTCAGTGCTTTATTGTGAAAGTCAATTTGCTGTTTTTGGTGGGTGAGCTAGTTGAAGATAGCTTTCCTCGCCAGTTGAGGTGACATTTTCTTACCGTTTTTCATTTGCAGTTCACTGCGACCGCACACAAAATAAGCTGGACAAGGTACACAGCTCTCCTAACGAAAGAGATGACCCCATCAGCGTGTCATCAGAAGAAGATGAACAACCTCCTCCAGATGACAGTGAACAGAACAATGCAGAGCAAAAACCAACTGCAACTGTCCTGATGCTTTTAGATAAACAATACCTGATGAACCAAACACTAGATGTTATCACTGAGGAAAGAGACAATGAGCTTAACAGTGTGGACAGTGACGTTTCCATAGGGGCGGGGCTTCTTGACAGTGGATTTGACAGTCTTGATGATACGATTCCAGTCAATCCTGCTGTGGTTGTTGAATGACATAATTTGTGCATTATTTTTGGACAAAATAAATAAATAACTGCATTACGTGAAAGTCATGCTGTATATGTTGACAACACATTGTAGAGACAGACAACATCATCAAGCGTTAAGTTAAGTGTTCAAAGTAAGTGTTGAACCATATTAAAGCATTTTTAATTGACCCTGTAGACTGTTCTTGAAACAGTTACACACATATGATTGTTAGTGTGTTTTTCATGTAATACAACTGGACAATATTTATAGCTTTGTGTCATTCACAGCAGACAGCAGGCTGTGCAAATCCCTTTAAATGTCCTGTACTTCTAAATAGGCCGAATGTATTTAATGCTATTTCTAAATAGCATTCACTTTGTAAACAAGTTCATTGCTACTGATGACACACGAATGAGAGAGGTATATATACATGTAGGCTAAATTTACTGGGGAACGGTAAGCCCAGTTCCTCCACAAGTGTCATACAAAGATCACATACAGTATATCTTCATCGCAAGGAACACAACTGTGAAACACACATTGTCCATTGGACATATCCAGCTCCTCTTCATCAAGTAGCATGGCACAGTCCTCAGTGTCCCATAACTCTGGGGTGGAGTACATCACCGCTCTGCACAAGTTATTTATCGTGACTTTAGGGGCTCCATACAAATTCTATATTTACTATCAACGTTGAATCACTCATACGGCCTAAGGTCTACCATTTAGACCTAACTAAACTGTTGGTCGCAAATACAAAATATGAAAACATGCATGTCTTGTCTCTTTATTTAATTAGTATGCTTGAAAATGGGGAATAGTGTATTGATGAACAATATACAATATGTATCTTATATGTTTCACTATCATGTGCACTATCAAGTAACATGTGAGCCCAATCAAACAACCCCAACACAAATCGAGTATATCTCTAATTTTATTTGTGTATATATACACATATAAAAAATAAGGACATATGTACAATGATAATAAATATCAACATGTTTGTACAAGCGAAATAAGTTACTTAACATACTTAAAAATAAAAAAACAAATAACAACAAGCAAAAAATGGAGCCAATAATAGACAAATACAATTGAAAACTGCAAAATCAAAGAAGAAAAACAACAGACACTTAAAGCCGTGTGTGACAGAGGAATCGTTGCGAGCAGAAATTAAATTAACAAGACAACCGGGCAGATTAAGTACATCACACATGCAAAAAGGTTACCTCTGAAAAACAATTACTTTGCGTTGATTTTCACAAGACAAAATATGTAAAACAAAAATGCCTAATCATATTTCTTAAAATAATCTTCAGACACAACATATTTAAACCAGGCCCACCAATGCACTTAACAGCCCATGCAAAGGTGGGCTACTGCCTCGAGGTTTCTTCTCCGGGGAAGTTGAGCTGTGAAAGCACTCTGTGATCAGCTGCTAATGAAGGGGCTTGTCATACATCCTTCAAATTAAAAAAAGGCCGGTCCTTATTTGGTTTTAGAGATGCTGCTTGTTTTGATTGGACTTCGGAAATTTGGTATAAGGATAAGGAATTGGAGTCAAGCAAGATTAGCGTAAAGGACATGTAACAGGACGCAAACAGGAAACCGTTTGTGAGTTCGGAAGTTCAAAGAGAGGATGCAAACGTGTCAGCTCAGCTTTACAAAGTGGACGGACAGCTGAGGCCGACGTACATAATTATTTAGAATCAAATCAAATAAAAATAGAAACCTAAACGCCTTGAAGCAATTGCAGTCTACTTTGGCTTATCCAAAAGGTGAAGAGGCACGATGAAAGTAAAAATATCAAGGAAACCGTTAAGTGAATGTACAACCTTTGAACAATAAAATATGTTGTTTCTTCGAAGTTAGAACATTAGTGTTCACAAAACATCCATGTCCATCAAAGTCCGGCAAAATAAAAACATTTCACCGATGGCCGTTTCACGAAAGATGCAAAGTTTCTTGTGTAACGAGGATCATGCAAGGAGAATTCGGTGCTCTGATCGCAGGGTATACCTCATATCTGAATATTCTACATCTTCTTCTTTCACTGTCTCTACATGGTGGGAAAAGGGGAGGGGGGGGGGGGGAGAAATACAAAAAAAAGCAACATCCACCATTTTGGTAGGCTCCGGCCCTCCCCCCTTCGATGTAAAGAGTCTCTGGAAGAAGATGGAAAAGTGTGTCATCGCACATTGGGGAGCCAAAACTCGGATCAGGCACAAAATGACTTGATAACACTGAAGTGTCCAGGAGGTCTCGTCTCATAGGCAGACACATCATAGCGTACGGTCTATTGTGTTTACAGAACATCGTCGTCAAAAGTCATCACCGCTGTTTGAAGAAGCAAAACATCTTTCCGGCCTACTTTCTGTTTATTAACATTACATTCGGTAAGGAATAATAAAAAAATGGCAAAAGAAAGTTGTTGTAGTACAGGTATGAAGCTTCACATCTTGAATCCATGTGAATGTGACACAGCACACGGCCCACATCAGATCACCTCCGATCCTTCGGCCCTGAAGCCGGGGAGTGCTCCTGTAATCGATCAGGACCATCAATCACAACCTGCTGCAACATAGCCTGCACATTTATAAAAGCCTCCTCTCTGTGTGTGTGTGTGTGTGTATATTAACAGTGCTCATCCATTCCTCTGTCTTTCCACAGTGGCCCCAGGGCAGTCTCTGGAACTCGGTAAGAGGATAAAATAAAAAGGGGTCCAGAAATACATGGGGGGGGGGGGGGGTGGGTCACTTCCTGATCTAGCTCTATGTCCTGTTATGGACACACACACACACACACCACACACACACACACACACACACACACACACACACACACACACACACACACCACACACACACACACCACACACACACACACACTACTACGGTCACTACTCAGGTCAACACGAGCAGTAAGCAATAAGAGGCGGAGAGGTGGGTGGAGAGGGGAGAGGGGGAGAGTCCTTTCTTTGGCAGTGAAAGCCCCGGCTCCCACAAAACAAACAAACAAACCAAGCGTAAAGCACTTAGTAAGACATCCACAGCAGTCGCACAACACTGAGCGCTCTAGCCCACATTCCCCCCGACGGCGCAGGCCAGGCCGGGGAGCGCCTTCACGTCGTCAGGCTTCAAATTAAAACGGTGTGCGTGGTTAGCACACCTTCTGAGAGCCGCCTTCGAAAATAACCTCCTTTCTCCCTCCTTCTCTTCTCTTTTTCATTAGGAGAGTACGGGTCTTGTAAGGGAACAGACCGGAGGGATGGGGGAACAAAAACAAAACCTAAACAAAAAAGGAGCCACATGAGACAGCTCCCTATTTCACACAGTCGCTAATAAATGGTCTGGAGTGCCCTTTCTAATTTATTGTACACTAAATGTGTGTTTGAAGGCTATTGTGTGGGTAATTGTTAGTGCCTGCCCTCACATTCTGGCTCTGTGCTTACATGCACACACACACACACACACACACACACACACACACACACACACGCACGCACACACACACACACATGCACACACGCAGGCACACACACACACGCACACATGCACACACGCAGGCACACACACGCACACGCACACACACAGGCACACACACACACACACACACACACACACACACACACACACACACACACACACACACACACACACACACACACACACACACACACACCGGGGGTGGGGGTTAAAGAGGAGGGCCGGAGCGGGTGCCACCACTGATCACGAGTAGAACACTTTTGTAGTCAAAAGTTTAAAGAGAGGGGAAAAAAAAACTACCACCAAACTCACCTCCTCACAACAAATGAAAGCTGAAAGGTAGGACGTAAAAGGGGGGGGGGGGGACTTCATCACGGAGGGGCAGGGGGAATAACAAAGTGAAAAACATACAAATCGAGCAGAAAAGTAAAGACTCTAGAGAGTTTATCCTTCATTCGACGCCGTCCCCTGTCGAGTCGTGTCTTTCGTTTGACATTTCTATTCGTCGTTTCAGTTACTTCTTTCTCGTTGTTCCTTTGTGCCGCTCCTCCATCTCTCTCTCTCTCTCTCTCTCTCTCTCTCTCTCTCTCTCTCTCTCTCTCTCTCTCTCTCTCTCTCTCTCTCTCTCTTTCATGTCCCTTCATCTTGTTGCTTCTGTGCACCCCAGGAAACGCTCCGTAGACGTGGACGTGATTGTCGTCTCGCTCGGAGATTCATCTTCTTTTGTTTTCTTTGTCTTTTTAAACCTCTCTCTCTCTCTCTCTCCTCTCTCTCTCTCCTCTCTCTCTCTCTCTCTCTCTCTCTCCTCTCTCTCTCTCTCTCTCTCTCTCTCTCTCTCTCTCTCTCTCTCTCTCTCTCTGACGTCTCTTAGTTCTCACAAATACAAAAAACACATTTCTTTAAGTGCAGAACGCTTTTTAAATGTCTCAGGAGGGGAAGGGGGAACCGGGCAGAAGCACAAGCCAAAAAGGCATTTTTGTATTTTTTTTTGTTGCACTTTGTCTCTCATCCCGTCCCTCGTCTCTTGTCCCAGAACCAGGGACCACGATCCCCTCGATTGGTCCGCTCAACGTGAAGGACATCGGGTGGCCTTCAGAAAGAATAAATAACATAAACCTTGCTTGATTTCCATGCTTGAAGTGTTCTCTTCTGTATTGTCATAGAAACACAATTGACACACAACTGGAGGCTGCACAGTGTAAGCAGTTAACAGGTTAAAAAAAAAGAAAGAAAGGAAAACGGCGTGGTTCTCAGAACACAATGACGTGACGTGTCTTTAACATGCTATGTGCTGTCCTATTGATAACAGAGCCAGCCGAGTCATGGAGCCAAACCGGCTTTGGAAGGGAGACTGGCAAGCGGGGGGGGGGGGGGTTATGCCACCCCCAGAAGGCGATCGCACTTGGTCGATCGAGAGTGACAGAGAGAGAGAGAGAGATGCCGTGGAGTGTCCTCATGTACAAATCCCCGGGGGGAGGGAGGAGGTAAGTTTGTTGCCCGGTCTCCTCCGTCCCTCGGGCCAAGCGAGAGGTGGGGGAGAGCAAGAGAGAGAGAGAGAGAGGGGGGAAGCCTAGACGGAGGACTCCTCTGGGTTGGCGTCCGGCAGCACGCTCCTCTGCTGCAGCGTGCGCCGCAGCTCCTCCTTGAAGGGGCTGGAGTAGTCGCTCCCTCCGCCGCCCACGCCGCCTCCGCCGCACCCTCCTCCTCCCCCGCCACCCGTCAGACCCGTCAGACCGGCCAGGCCGCCGCTCAGGCCCCCGCCGAGCCCGCAGCCGCCGCCGCCGCCACCAGCACCAGCCGCGCCGGCCCGCTCCTCTCCCGCCGCCGCGCTCAGGTTGAGCCGCATGTAGCCGTTGCTACCGGAGCCCCTGATATTGGTGAGGCTGAGGCGGCTGGGGGAGTGGATGGGCTGGCCGGGGATGGCGCTGGGCGACGGCACGCTGCTCAGGCTGCTGGGGCCCAGGGCGTGGCCCGGCACGATCTTCAGGGAGCCGTCCGAGTAATAGTAGTTTGCGCCCGTCTCCCAGAAGCGGTCCTCGTCGCTGGGCATCTTACTGGGCACGAACGTGGGCGGCTCCTTGGGCAGGGTGATGGGGTAGACCAGCGTGCTCTCCAGGGGCTTCATGTCTGCCCCCTTGCCCAGCGCCAGCTTCAGCCTGCGCCGCAGGTAGAGCGCCACCACCAGCAGCAGCAGGCAGGCGGCGCCCAGCGTGATGACAAGCACCCAGAACAGGCCCATGCTGCCGTCGGGCGCCCGGGCCTCCATGAAGACGGGCGCGCTGGCCACCACCGCCACGTGGTAGCGCTCCGTCTGGAACTTCACCCCCTGCTCCTCCGAGTAGCACACGTAGCGGCCCGCCTGCATGGGGCCCGCGTCGGGGACCACCAGGGCCCTGAGAGCCCGGTCGAAGCGGGGACCCCCGGCCTCGGGGTCTCCGAGCTGGAGCTCCCGGTCGTTGAGGACCCAGAAGGGCTGGGCCAGGTTGGACACCAGATGGCACGGCAGCACCATGTCCGAGCCCACCACCACTGTCACGTTGCGGAGCCGAGAGTGCTCTGCAGACACGGAGACAGAAAGAGAGAGACAGAGAGAGAGAGAGAGAGAGAGAGAGAGAGAGAGAGGAGAGAGAGAGAGAGAGAGAGAGAGAGAGAGAGAGAGAGAGAGAGAGAGAGATGGAAGGAAGGAGTTACTTCATATTCAACACACGGCTCTCAGGCTCTCCCCTGCTTAAATCAATTTTATTCCACTCAAACCGAATGTATGAATCCATTCCCTTCAACGCTGAGCACCCCCCCCCCCCCCCCCACCACCCGCACCCGCACCCACACCCCAACCCCCTGGCTCCTCCACCGCCACGCTAGCTCCCCTGCCACTACCGGTGTGAGACCAGCAGGGGGCGCCCGTGAAGATTGGGGGTGCTGGGTGCTCACCTGGGCTGGGGATGGAGACGGGCTTGTCGAACTTGGCCTTGCCCCGGCCGAAGCGCTCCAACATGAGGTCTTGGGACAGGGATGATGTGGACCTGGTGTATGGTAAAAAAGGGGGGGGGGGAAAGAAAATTAATCACACATCTTTCAGGGTTTCAGTACTCAATGTTCCCTGAGAGCTGGTAAACCATGGCTGACTTGTGGTCCCGGGGTTACAGAACAGAAGAAGAGTAGCATTGCGATGGCAAATGATGTTTGCGGTTGCTCACTGGATTTTATTTTATTCTTACTATTACTATAGTCTTCTTACTTCTTACTATATCTTACTATTGTAAATATTTGTATGTCAATCGTTTAAAAAAATCCCCTTTTTATTTGATTTTCCTCTGCCAGTAAATACTGAATTTAGGTTTCATCTTAATTCATTTATTTCACACCACAAAGGTCGTTTTAGTGCTAAATGCCGATAGAATAAAAACATCTCGCTTCTGAGATTTTTGCCTGAACCCTCATTAGCTGGCCACCCGTAGGAGGACGAGACAGACAACGAGAAGGATGGAGGCGGCAAGAGTGAGAGAGAGAGAGAGAGAGAGAGAGAGAGAGAGAGAGAGAGAGAGAGAGAGAGAGAGAGAGAGAGAGAGAGAGAGAGAGAGAGAGAGAGAGAGAGACACACAGACACACACACAGAAAAAGAGAGAGAGAGAGAGAAATGTAAAAGTAGGGAGGAAGCAGCATAGAAAATGAGAGGAAGATAATGAGCCGAATAATGTGTGTATGTAGCTTCATACAGGAGGAAAAGCTAGGTAGCCGTGACGTGCCATGTGATGCCTGATGCGTGATGCGTGATGCGTGGTGTCTGATGCATAATGCGTGATGCGTGGTGTCTGATGCATAATGCGTGATGTCTGATGCGTGATGCGTGGTGTCTGATGCGTGATGTCTGATGCGTGATGTCTGATGTCTGATGTCTAATGTCTGATGCATGATGTCTGATGTCTGATGCGTGATGTCTGATGTGTGATGCGTGATGTCTGATGTCTGATGCATGATGTCTGATGCGTGGTGTCTGATGTGTGATGCGTGATGTCTGATGTCTGATGCATGATGTCTGATGCGTGGTGTCTGATGTCTGATGCGTGGTGTCTGATGCGTGATGTCTGATGCGTGATGTCTGATGTCTGATGTCTAATGTCTGATGCATGATGCGTGATGTCTGATGCATGATGCGTGATGTCTGATGTGTGATGCGTGATGTCTGATGCATGGTGTCTGATGCGTGATGTCTGATGCGTGATGTCTGATGTCTGATGTCTAATGTCTGATGCATGATGTCTGATGTCTGATGCGTGATGTCTGATGTGTGATGCGTGATGTCTGATGTCTGATGCATGATGTCTGATGCGTGGTGTCTGATGTGTGATGCGTGATGTCTGATGTCTGATGCGTGATGTCTGATGCGTGGTGTCTGATGCGTGATGTCTGATGCGTGATGTCTGATGTCTAATGTCTGATGCATGATGCGTGATGTCTGATGCATGATGCGTGATGTCTGATGTGTGATGCGTGATGTCTGATGCGTGGTGTCTGATGCGTGATGTCTGATGCGTGATGTCTGATGTCTGATGTCTAATGTCTGATGCATGATGCGTGATGTCTGATGTGTGATGCGTGATGTCTGATGCGTGGTGTCTGATGCGTGATGTCTGATGTCTGATGTCTAATGTCTGATGCATGATGCGTGATGTCTGATGCGTGATGTGTGATGTGTGATGCGTGATGTCTGATGTCTGATGCGTGATGTCTGATGCGTGGTGTCTGATGCGTGATGTCTGATGCGTGATGTCTGATGTCTAATGTCTGATGCATGATGCGTGATGTCTGATGTGTGATGCGTGATGTCTGATGTGTGATGCGTGATGTCTGATGCGTGATGTCTGATGGTGATGTGTGAGTCTGATGTCTGATGCGTGATGTCTGATGTCTGATGCGTGATGTCTGATGCGTGATGTCTGATGTCTGATGCGTGATGCGTGATGCGTGATGTCTGATGCGTGATGTCTGATGTGATGTCTGATGCGTGATGTCTGATGCGTGATGTCTGATGCGGATGCGTGATGTCTGATGTCTGATGTGTGATGTGTGATGTGTGATGCGTGATGTCTGATGTCTGATGCGTGATGTCTGATGCGTATGCGAATGCGTGATGTCTGATGTGTGAGTCTGATGTCTGATGCGTAATGCGTATGCGTGATGTCTGATGTGTGATGTCTGATGTCTGATGCGTATGCGTGATGTCAGATGTGTGATGTCTGATGTGTGATGCCTGATGTCTGATGTCTGATGCGTAATGCGTGATGTCAGATGTGTGATGTCTGATGCGTGATGCGTGATGTCTGATGTCTGATGTGTGATGTCTGATGTGTGATGTCTGATGTGTGATGTCTGATGCGTGATGCGTGATGTCTGATGTCTGATGCGTGATGCGTGATGTCTGATGCGTGATGCGTGATGTCTGATGTCTGATGCATGATGTCTGATGTCTGATGCGTGATGTCTGATGTCTGATGCGTGATGCGTGATGTCTGATGCGTGATGTCTGATGCGTGATGTCTGATGCGTGATGTCTGATGTCTGATGTCTGATGTCTGATGTCTGATGTGTGATGTCTGATGTCTAATACGTGATGTCTGATGTGTGATGTCTGATGCGTGATGTCTGATGCGTGATGTCTGATGCGTGATGTCTGATGTCTAATGCGTGATGTCTGATGTGTGATGTCTGATGCGTGATGCGTGATGTCTGATGTCTAATGCGTGATGTCTGATGTGTGATGTCTGATGCGTGATGCGTGATGCGTGATGTCTGATGTCTGATGTCTGATGTCTGATGTCTGATGGTCTGATGTCTGATGTCCGATGCGTGATGTCTGATGCGTGATGTCTGATGCGTGTCGTCAGGCTCACCCGCGGTGGAGGTCAATGCGGACGCAGGCGCGACCCTCGCTGTCCCAGGCGCAGTAGGGGTCCCGGGCCAGCAGACAGTCTGGCTGAGACTGATAGCGACTGCAGTTAGCCAAGGGCAGCTGGAGCACCTCCGACCGGGAACCGATGTACAAGTACTTCTACAGCGAGGGAGAGAGACAGTGACAGAGCGAGAGAGAGAGAGAGAGAGAGAGAGAGAGAGAGAGAGAGAGAGAGAGAGAGAGAGAGAGAGAGAGAGAGAGAGAGAGAGAGAGAGAGAGAGAGAGAGAGAGAGAGAGAGAGAATGAAGATGATTAAAAGAACAGATCCAGCCGTGTGCCCCCCAATCGGAGACAGAAAAAGGAAAGGCAAGTGAAACCCAAGAGAGAGAGAGAGAGAGACAAGAGAGCGAGAGAGAGAGAGAGAGAGAGAGAGAGAGAGAGAGAGAGAGAGAGAGAGAGAGAGAGAGAGAGAGAGAGAGAGAGAGAGAGAGAGGAGAGAGAGAGAGAGAGAGAGAGAGAGAGAGAGAGAGAGAGAGAGAGAGAGAGAGAGAGAGAAAGAAAGAGAGACAAGAGAGAGAGAGAGAGAGACGGAGACACAGGGAGAAGGGTTAAAGAGAGCAAGGGCAGATAATGGGACGATCATTCTCAATTACAATAACAGTCTGCTGTGATACCCCAGCCCCCTTCAACCCCCTCCCCTCTCCCCCACACCCAGTAGCTCCCACTCCAACTCCAAAATCCAATCTGTGGGTAAGCCGCCTTGTGCAGCTGTGGCTAGTGGGCCGGTGTAAATGAGATAAGCAGAGCCTGGGTCTTTGGGGGTGGGGGAGCAGGGGAGACATACAATGGGCCAATGCAGGGGGCCCTCGCCATGGCAGAGGAGACCCTCACCGCTGGATGAATAGAGAGGAGGATGGCTCTTCTATTAAGACATTGGGTACGGGCCCAGGGGCTCAGCCCACTGTGTGAGGGAGAGGGGATTGTAATTACTGTTTTTGTTGAGGGTGCTTTGGCTTTGACGAGGCCCGCAGTTGATGCTGGGAGAGGGAGGCACTGACGAAAATGAAAAGGCCATCTTTCACTAAAGCAGTAGCCCACTTCTACGCAGAGATCCCGCAACATCGCCGTGAAGAAGATCCGTCATTAAGGCTGGCTTTTCCTCCTGTGAAAAGCCTTCTTTTACACAGAAGAAGCCTAACCCTGGGTGTGCTTTTGCATTGCATCGGGGAATCCGATCCGTTTCAATATGTGGATATAACATTATAATCACTGTTCGGAAATGTATCCGCTGGCTGTACAACAGGAAAAAAAAAGCTGGTTAACAAAACCAGCGTTGGAGCTCCGTTGTGGGTGTGACGAATGAATAAAATACAGGTTTAAGTGTATAAAATACATGTACATTGGTGGAAACTATCGCAGGCACCTCGTGCGTACACAATAAGTACATGAGTACTCGCTGAGGATGGTATACTTGCAGTTCCAATGGTTGATTGCTGCGAACAACATGTATTTTAAAGAGACTAGAAATACGGACGATGGATGATTTCCGGTGACACACACAATATGAGATACGGAGGAGGGATCCGGCTTGGTCACTACCTCCGCTGCTGGCTTAAAGGCGGAAAACAAAAAGGCCCGCCTTGGCACTGTGTGTGTGTTCCCTTTGACACACACACACACACACGAGAGGTGAGGCCGAATAAAGGCACAACATTCCCTCATCGAAACGTCCGTGTCGGGGGGGGGCGGGGCTTGTGACAAGACACCAGTCCAGTGTGGATAGGACTGCCTGGTCATTGTCAAAACATGTGAATGGAAGTGGGGGAATGTGCTTTTCATTATGAGTACAGTGTAAGTTCTAGGTGTGTGATCATGCAACAAATGATCACGGTGGCCCTTTGTCAATTACTTTCTTTCTTCCGTGTGAAACTAGCTAATCATCCCCCAAGGTGTCACCCCCCCCCCCCCCCCCACTCTCCCCCCCTCCTCCTCTCCCCGCTCTTGAGTTGTACCTTGGTGTGGGAGATGGTGAGGCTGTCCACAGGCTGGGGCATCTCAAAGAGCTGGATCTCCTCGATGACATGGGCCTCGGAGCCCAGGACCACCACCCTCTGGAGCCACCCGTCCGCTGCAGGAGGAGAGGAGGAGAGGAGAGGAGGGAGAGGAGAGGAGAGGAGAGAGAGGAGAGGAGAGGAGAGGAGAGGAGAGGAGAGGAGGGAGAGGAGAGGAGAGGAGAGGAGGGAGAGAGAGGAGAGGAGAGGAGAGGAGAGGAGAGGAGAGGAGGGAGGAGGGAGAGGAGAGGAGGAGATATTAGGGAGAGACAGGATATTGGGAAGAGGAGATGGGGTAGAAGTGGAGTTAGGGAAAGGGGAGATGAGAGGGAACGGACGAAGGGGGGAGAGGATAGAGAGGAAAGAGACGGTTCAGTTGGTCTCGTAACACCCTTGTTCGGGAGACAAATAAGAACACAATGGCCATGATGATACATTCTAACCTCCTGGCCCCCTGTACCTGAGTAATAATAGAATGTGTGTTGGAGGGGGCAAAGAGACATTGAAAGAGAGAGAGCGAGAGAGAGAGAGAGAGAAAGAGAGAGAGAGAGAGAGAGAGAGAGAGAGAGAGAGATGGAGCTGTTTGATGTAGGGCATCAGGAACAGTGTTGCATCCCTGTGATGAGAGGTTTTAGACACAGCAGGTGGAATGCCCTTGATTTGTGTGTGTGTGTGTGTGTGTGTGTGTGTGTGTGTGTGTGTGTGTGTGTGTGTGTGTGTGTGTTTTTGTAGTATCTATTGTCTGCACCACAGTGATTTCTCTCACAGATAAAACCAGAAGCTAACGCGATGGTGCGCAAGTACAAATATCTGCACACACACACACACACACACACACACACACACACACACACACACACACACACACACACACACACACACACACACACACACACACACACACACACACACACACACACACACACACACACACACACACACATCCAAATGCCATTGGCAGAATTGAAGAAGCAGGCACATCATCACGTCGCTTCTCTCCGCGCCAACGGACCAGCGGAAGATAATCCTGCACAATCCAGCAGCCCTGACTCACTACTTACAACTCCCCTTGACAAGTGACAAATGCTCATTGAACTCTCTCTCTCTCTCTCTCTCTCTCTCTCTCTCTCTCTCTCTCTCTCTCTCTCTCTCTCTCTCTCTCGCGCGCTCATCGCATCAGCTGTCGCAGCGCCGCAGCTAATAGCCAATCAAGCCCATGGCCCAATTGGCACTGCCAGGAGTCTGCCAAGGGCCCTGTTGAGTTTGCACTGTGGAGCACAACACAAGTGGAACCGACTGGTCTCGTGAATGCACATGTTACAGTGTGTGTGTGTGTGTGTGTGTGTGTGTGTGTGTGTGTGTGTGGCTGTGTCTATGTGCGTGTATGGCTTGTGTCCCTGGGTGTGCACGGCTGGCATCTGTCACGCTGAGTGTTACTCATGGTGACGCTGCCATGGCAGTGACCTGAATGGTAAAGCACTCTCTGGCAATCATGCACTCTGCATGTGCATACGCAGTGCTGCATGTCCACATACAGGACTACATGTCCTTATGCAGGGATGTATGTCCTTATGCAGGGATGCATGTCCTTATGCAGGGATGCATGTCCTTATGCAGGGATGCATGTCTTTATGCAGGACTGGATGTCTGAATGCCAGGCCTGCAGGTGCATATACAGGGATGCATGCCTATATGCAGGAGCCAAGTGTGAATGTCATGAAGGGTTGCATGTACACAGCATTTACAGCATGTGTCCTGGAATCTCCCAGAACCTGCCAGACTCACATGCATTAATATTATATTATTTATTATGTTCAGTTCTAAAAATAGCCATGGAGGTTACGGTTCTGGGAAAGTTGGCTGATTTGGGTTCCAGCACCAAAGGCGGAGAACAAGCGGGGTGTGCATATGGATGCAGAGGGTCACAGACTACGAGGATTAATTAAAAAGGTGTGTTCGCACGCACTTCCTTTGATGCGTGAACGTGTACCGCGGGCTTGCAAAATAAGCTACTTAATTGAAGCTCAAGTGAAGCCTATCCAGATTGCCTCTTGTAAAGCGCTACCCTCTTCGTTTGTTTATAATATTTTCAGTTTTAGTTTTAATTTTTTTATAGTCAGTTTTAAGGATTTTTCTCCTGTTTCACCTTTGTTATACAAAGCATAGAGGAGCTAAACGCAGCGCATTATTAAATGCTACAAACAATGACAACGAAACAGAGGAACTGAAACTGAAAATGTTATATAATGTTAGTATACATCAGCTGTTAGCTGATAGCTATTATACATCAGCATATGATAAAAAAATATGCATCTTTTGATGTAGTAGTTTGATAATTTGATTTGAAAGTATTCGTACGGCAACTCCTTATCTGGGTCGATTTTGTCCTTTTGTCCTTTTTTGGGTTTTAGGGGTTAAGGGGTTGTCGCATAATGAGGGAATACAATTACCACCGCCTGGTTCTAACTATGGTTGCCGGCGACACCATACCACACAGTGGGAGTGTATGCATGCGTGTTGGGGGGGCTGGTGGGTACCTGTGCCGATGAAGAGCATGTTGTAGGAGCGCTGGTCCAGGGCGCTGACCCGGTCCACGGCCAGCCGGGTGAAGTTGACCCCCTTGGTGAGCAGCAGGGGGCGCGCCTGGGCCTCCTCCGCCATCAGCGGGTGCTTCTTGGCAAAGTTGAGCGTGGCGTCAGGCAGCTGCAGGGAGCTGTTGTAGCCGTTCTCCCGGTGCCAGTTTGTGATGCACTGAGCCACGGAAGGAGGAGAGAGAGAGAGAGAGGGAGAGAGGGAGAGAGAGAGAGACAGAGAGACAGAGATAGAGAGAGAGGAATTAGAAGGGAGGAGACACAGGGGACTTAGTTAGGCTGGATGGCTGTGCTGGCTGGGAGCTGGATGGCTGTGCTGGTTGGCACTGATCCTTCTGTACAACCTCTCTTCCTTCTTTCTCCCCCCCCCCCTTATTGTAGTCCTTGTGTTGTCCTCTCATCCCCTCTTATGCTGCCATGCGTTGGGAGCACTGCTTTCTGGAATCGCTGTCTTGAACTATTGTCTTCCTAACGTCTGGCTGAGAGATGATACCCACCTCTGGGATACAACAGCCACTCCCCCCCCCCCTCCTTGTTATCTCTCCCCAATCTCCAATCTCCCTCGCAATATTTTCCATATTCCCTCCTTCCCTTGACTGCCATGTGAGTTCGGTGCTCCGTCTCTAAACAACAACCAAGAGATGGATTAAACAATCTGGCAAGCGATGAGCCCAAGGCAGTCCAAGGATGACGACTGCCAACGTGATGATGAATAACGTAAAAAAGTACTAAAAAAGGAGTGGTTCCTAAGAAAGGTGCAAATTGGTGTTACGACTTTGAAATGCCCCATGTTTTCCATCCAATCTGCATTCGTGATGCGAACCACTTAACCTTCACCAGACCTCCGTGAAAAGCTCTGAAAATGATGATGGGAGGATTCAAACGGAAAGAGATAGATCCAAAACAGCAACGGAACCACCGTGACCGGACAAACTGGAGCAAAATGGATGATCTAGCGAAGGTGTGATAATAATTATTAATAATAATAATAATAATAATTAATAATAATAATAAATTAATTATTATTATTAATAATAATAATAATAATAATAATAATCCTAGTATTAGGAGCAGAGGTCAGATATTTATACAGCGCCCGGGGACCAGTGTAGGGTTAGGGTGTCTTGCTCAAGGACACCTCGACAGTTTTTTTTTTGCTAGGAGGAGCCGGGGGGAATCGAACCAGCAACCTTCCGGTTAAGTGAGGCGACGGCTCTAGCTCCTGAGCTGCCGCCCAAATGATGTATGTATGCCGTCTCCGTATAAAGGGAGGTAGCCCTTTAATGTCCTCATAACACATCCAAACACACACACACACACCCACCCACCCACACACACTTCTCCCCCAACCCACCACCCAACCAACCCAACCCCGCCCCCCCCCCGGGTGTCTCACCGCTCCGGGCCTGGGGCTGGGGACGGTGCCGGTGTAGCGGGTCCACCTCTGGGAGTCGTCCTGGTACTCGTTGTAGTCTCCGTTGAACACCTTCTTCACCTCGCCGATCTGGTACTGACACACCGCCGACACGTCCACATCGCCCCTGTCAGTCACACGGTGGACAGAACCAACAAACCCCCACCTCCCTCGGTTAGTCTGCGGTCCTATGGGGGGGGAGCTGCCGTTTGACATGGAGGACACAGTGGCTTTACTTTCCACTGATGGATGGGCCACAGCAGGAAATATTTGTATTAAAAAAAATAAAATAATAAACATATAGATTAGATTAGATTATATTAGATTCAAATCTAATCTAATCTATATGTTTTATTTTTAGTACATACATCAAAGTACATGCATCAAGTTTATTTTTAGTACATACATCAATTAAACATATATAAATGCTTAAGATGCTTCAACCGGAAAAGGGGGGGAATATTTTATTGAAGCACAATAAACATTGAGAAATAGTCATTATCTCGTGGCAATGGGAATGCATTGGGTATTTTTTATTTTTTATTTGGTGGGTCCCCCTGACCCAAAAGTGCGTCCTTCCACAGGTGGCACAGGTTGCAGGTATGCTACTTTCCCCGACGACTAGGACCACGAGCACAATCAGAGATTAGGATCAATGCTGGAGCGACCGCTAAATCAAGTGTCCACGCTTCAACCGGATAGGGGACACAAGCCCGCTGGAGGAAATAAACAGCAAGGGTTAGGTGTTATTAGTAATTATCGGAGGCTCTCGGGACATCAAACACCACACGGTGAAGAAATGGTGCATTACAAAAGCACCAGCAGCAGCAGCAGCACTCCAGCAGCAGACATCAGAGGCGAGTTTAGTTTGAGCATTAGTATTCCTGGAAGATCTGCGCTGCTTCGGGAGCTTTTTGAAGATTGCCAGGGACTCGCTCAAGAAGCCACACGTGAAACAAGGCTGGATTGTTAATGAGCAGCGAGTGCTGCCCGTGTTGACAACATTGATCCCCACAGGTGCCAACGTTTTAAAGAGGATTGATCTCCCCTCCGCACGCTGCTTCTGACAGATGCTAACTTGTAGGCGGTGACAGACAAAGGACAGCGGCGGTGGCGGTGGCGGTGTGGTGATCTGTAACGTCATTCTGACATGTGTATTTTGGTTCCACGTTAAACACGTCAACCCACATATAATCAAACTGTGCGCAGCAAAACCATGATATCTGTACGGATGGCATACTTCAGCCCGCTCGTTGATGATGGTGATTGCCAGACAGGTGTCACACGTAACATTTAATTTCCTCTGCGGTAAGAATAATACTATGAGTGTGCCTTTTGAGGAGAGCCATGAACTGAAGCACCCGGGCGCAGACAAACGGTTCAGGGGCCAAAGGCAGAGCGGAAGACAACCTTGTGATGTTAACACAAAAAAGAGCCTACTTTACTTAGACAATGGCTTGAACTTTTCGGTCCAGATTTTCATAATGCCTAATAATTAGGACCTTATCTTGGCCAAAGCCAAAGGGATTTTCTAAGACCTCATACCTTTTTCATAAAAGGTTTTTATTTTGT
>CM051017.1:22864570-22867070 GCA_027704905.1 Muraenolepis orangiensis
ATAAGAAAGGCGACAAAAGAAGAGCCGATTAACTGTCATGTTAACGCGCCTCGCAGATGGGACACAACTTCCCCCGTACGTGGGGGATTATGGTAGGTGCCCAGGCAAAGGGCTGGATGGAGACGGAGCTTGTGGTGGACTGGCTCAAGGTTGTGTGGGGCAGACGGTGTGGGGGACTCAGAAAGAAGAGGAACATGTTGATTCTGGATGCTTTCCGTGGACACTGAGTGAGCAGCAAACTAGTCACCTAGTGATCATACCGGGCGGAATGACAAGCCAGCTGCAGGTGTTGGATGTGGTCGTTAACAAACCATTCAAGGTTCATCTGCGCAAGATACACAGAGTGGCTCCTGGCTGCTAATCACGCACTGACACCGTCTGGAAAAATCCAAAAGCCTGCAGTACGTTTGCTCTGTGAATGGATCTTGCAAGCATGGGCTGACGTTTCCCCAGAAAGCATTAATGGGTTTAAGAAATGCTGCGTATGCCATGGATGACAGCGAGGATGACGTGATGTGGGAGGAGACGGGGAAGCAGACACCGTGAGTGACGATAGCGGGAGTGAGAGGAACAACCAGCGACGTAGAAGACGAGCTGAATGAGAAGACTTGATGTGACCAATAGACTGATGTTCTGTTTCATTGCTCTACCGTTTTATTGCACTACTGTTTCATTGCAATCTATCTAGCCTGTTTTGTTTTTGTTTGTCAAGTTAGGCAAATTTGAACACAATGTGTGATGTGTGTTATCATTATTTTCAAAAAAAAAAGATTTTCTTTATAAAAAAAAGATTTGGTCTTCAAAAAAAATAAATATATATTTTTTCCAAAAATGAGTCTTGAAAAAGAGGGGTCGTCTTATAATCGGGGTCGTCTTATATTCGGGTCAATACGGTATATATGCTTCAAAATACACCCAAAAGCATTTGGCACGCCCAATACAATTTCATATTTTAGTTTATTGCAGTGGCGCTAGTAAGCCAGCAGTGGCACTGTGCTACTTCTGGATGCAAATAGTGGGGGGAAACTTTTGTTGTTCTAACTCTTTCTCTCTCTCTCTCTCTGGGCCTCTCGCTCTCCCTTTTGCATCTCCGTTTCATATTTCCTGTGAGGAGCTTACCTCTCATGTCTCTCCCTCCTCCTCCTCTCACTCACATAGTCACGCCCCCACCCCCCTGCTCTCATCTCATACACTCGTGTACTCATCCTCCGCACTCTTGCTATCTCTCTCGTTTTCGCTCTCTTTTGCCTCTCCTAATCTCTTCCTCTCCTTTTCCCTCTCCATCTCTCTCTCTCTTTTTCCTCTCCATCTCTCTCTCTCTCTCTCTCTCTCTCTCTCTCTCTCTCTCTCTCTCTCTCTCTCTCTCTCTCTCTCTCTCTCTCTCTCTCTCTCTCTCTCCTCTCTCTCTCTCTCTCTCTCTCTCTCTCTCTCTCTCTCTCTCTCTCTCTCTCTCTCTCTCTCTCTCTCTCTCTCTCTCTCTCTCTCTCTCTCTCTTCCCTCTCCATCTCTGTCTCTCTCGCTCTCTTTTCTCTCTCCCTCTCTTCCCTCTCTTCCCTCTCTATCGTTCGCTCTCTTTTCCCTCTCCCCTCTCCATCTCTCTCTCCTTTTCCTCTCCATCTCTCTCTCTCTATTCCCTCTCTGTCTCTCTCGCTCTTATTTCCGTCCTCCGCACTCTTGCTATCTCTCTCGTTTTTGCTGTCTTTTGCCTCTCCATCTCTCTCCCTCTCTATCTTTCGCTCTCTTTTCCCTATCCATCTCTCTCTCTCTTTCCCTCTTCCCTCTCTATCTCTGTCTCTCTCGCTCTCTTTTCCCTCTCCCCTCTTTATCTCTCTCTCTCTTTTCCTCTCCATCTCTCTCTCTCTTTCCCTCTTCCCTCTCTATCTCTGTCTCTCTCGCTCTCTTTTCCCTCTCCCCTCTTTATCTCTCTCTCTCTATTCCCTCTCCGTCTCTCTCGCTCTCATTTCCCTCTTTACCTCTCTCGCTCTTTCTCTCTCTCTCTCCTCTCTCTCTCTCTCCTCTCTCTCTCTCTCTCTCTCTCCTCTCTCTCTCCTCTCTCTCTCTCTCTCTCTCTCTCTCTCCTCTCTCCCTCTATCACTCTCTCTCACGCTCTCCTTTCTATATGTATACTTCTCGTCGTCCCTGTGCATTCATTTATTTGTCTTCAATAATTCCGATCATTTCTTTGCCGAGGTCTGTTCACATGGCATGTTCTGTACATGTATGATGTGGCGTCAGATCTAGAACATACATGACAGTGGCACAGATCTCTTAAAAGGATTCAATCCCATGGTTCGTCAATGCTGATTGGACCGCTCTAATGCAGGCGTGGTTCTCACAGCACGGTCAAGATTTGTGAGTGATTTACGACGGACGGTGTGGTTGATGTTGATGTTGATGTTGTTGTCGTCGTCGCGGTTCGGAGGCACGCGGACCAGGTGTTCCCAAGCATGACGAGTGTGACATTCTGCGGGAACATTCTGCTCTCACCACCGCCTCCTCT
>CM051017.1:22887070-22889273 GCA_027704905.1 Muraenolepis orangiensis
CAGTCTATTGGTCACATCAAGTCTTCTCATTCAGCTCGTCTTCTACGTCGCTGGTTGTTCCTCTCACTCCCGCTATCGTCACTCACGGTGTCTGCTTCCCCGTCTCCTCCCACATCACGTCATCCTCGCTGTCATCCATGGCATACGCAGCATTTCTTAAACCCATTAATGCTTTCTGGGGAAACGTCAGCCCATGCTTGCAAGATCCATTCACAGAGCAAACGTACTGCAGGCTTTTGGATTTTTCCAGACGGTGTCAGTGCGTGATTAGCAGCCAGGAGCCACTCTGTGTATTGCGCAGATGAACCTTGAATGGTTTGTTAACGACCACATCCAACACCTGCAGCTGGCTTGTCATTCCGCCCGGTATGATCACTAGGTGACTAGTGTGTCACTAGTGTCCACGGAAAGCATCCAGAATCAACATGTTCCTCTTCTTTCTGAGTCCCCCACACCGTCTGCCCCACACAACCTTGAGCCAGTCCACCACAAGCTCCGTCTCCATCCAGCCCTTTGCCTGGGCACCTACCATAATCCCCCACGTACGGGGGAAGTTGTGTCCCATCTGCGAGGCGCGTTAACATGACAGTTAATCGGCTCTTCTTTTGTCGCCTTTCTTATGCACAGTGACAGATGTTGGCATGTCAAAATACACAGGCGTTTGATCAACATTGCCCATCTGATCAAGGGGGTATGAGTGCTTCTTCCTTAACTTGATCACATATCGCTGATAAGACAGTAGCTTCTCTCTGAAGTCTGAGGGCAGGCGCTGGGCTTTTCCTGCGTCGCAATGACAGGTGTTTGATGTCTCTGCTTCGTTTATCACCATTATCTTAAAATTGGCTTCGTCTCTTCTGTTTATTAACTTGCCCTACTTTTGAGCCACTTTTTCTTCAAGTTGGTCGCTGTCTCTCCATTTCTAACTCTCCAGGTAACTATTTTTATGTACTGTTACTTTAAGACTTTGAGTTACTTTAAGTGTCGCGCGGTGTCTCGGAACACTCGTTTGGCACGATCTGTTGTTGCGCAATTACATGTGCAATTACGGTACATCGAAAAGTCTAAACCCCGATTATAAGACGACCCCTCTTTTTTAGATTTTTTTCTAGGAAAAAAACCCCGTCTTATATTCGGGTCAATACGGTATATCATAGGTTCCCCCTTACTGCACTCCCCTCTAGTGTTACGTTGTCATTGAGAGAAATACGGTGGAAAAGGTGAGACTGGAAGCTAAATACTTTTCTGCTATTCTGCTATAGAAGAATAAAATCAAATGGATGATGAGGCATGTAAAGCGTGGGTGGTGTGAGCTCACAGAGGACCATAGCCTGAATGGAGGACGCATGAAGATAACAAAAGCAACACTATTATGAAATCCCAGACGGTGGGATGGCCACAAATTGCAGACTGAAAACTGTATTGGCGCGCATTCATTAATGCCAAAGAAAAATGGTCTTGCGTGGGCTGGCTTGTTATTTCTTTCTTGTTATTGTTATTATTATTATTATTATTATTATTATTATTATTATGTTATATTGTTATACCGTTGTATGAGACCATTGGTATTGGAACGCACCAGAGCCCTAATGGAACTGGTGATCACACTAAAACCTCTCTACAACATGCATCACACACACCACACACACACACACACACACACACACACACACACACACACACACACACACACACGCACACCTTAGCATCGTGCACCACACACACACCCACACACCTCAGCACCACGCACTACACACACCCACAGACACCTCAGAACTGTGCACCACACACACCTCAGCACCACACGCCACACACACACACCTCAGCACCGTGTGCCTCTCACACACACACACACACACCTCAACACCGTGCACCTCACTCACACACACACACACACACACACACACACACACCTCAGCACCGTGCACCTCACCCACACACACACACACCTCTGCACCGTGCGCCTCACACACACACACACACACACACACACACACACACACACACACATACACCTCAGCATGGCTGCTGGTGAAAGAACAAATGGTGGGGAACAGTGAAGTGGGAATGAGGTGTTGGGAAGTGAGAGCGAATGCAGAGTGAAAAGGACTGAGAAAAAGGGATCATTTCAGAAGGAAAACAAGATGGAACCAGACACGCTAATAAGAACATATCATAAGGGAGTGAGAGAGAGGATGACGAGGAC
>CM051017.1:22890273-22897773 GCA_027704905.1 Muraenolepis orangiensis
GTAATGGAAAAATCATATGTTGTCCCTTCTATCACTCTCTTTTCTTTGACCTTGTGACCCCCCTATGTAATTCTCCCTATCACCCTTTTTGTCCTATTGTCCTGAGGGGTTCTTATCCTTATCCTTATCCTCATCCTGCTTGACCAACTGTAATGTTTATCTCACAGCGGGGGACAGTGGCTATTACAGTCTACAGCTGTTGAGGGGGGGTTGGCATACAACTATTGAGCTGGATCAAGGCTTGGCCGCTCCTGGTCCAACACCTCTGGCTTCCTCTGCCTGCACGAGAGTTCCTCCGTTCCCGTGCTGGGGATGGGGCTGGTGGAGCCAGGTGGTCAAGACTTGCATCATGGGGTGAAAGACAGTATCTTAGGGGCAGTCCTAAGGAGGGATAAATACTGAGTGTTTTGCCAGCATTGCGGCGGACCTTCCCTATCCTCACCTCAATAGGATTCGCGGCTCCCGACCAACGCTTTGTCTGTGTTGTCCTGTCTGTTGTCTGACTGTCTGTCTATATGTCTGTTTTGCTACTTGACTACTTGAACTACTTGACCACTTGAACTACTTGTCTACTGTCTATTTTTGGATCTGGTTTCATTGTGTTTTCTGCTTGCTTTGATCAATCTTCAAACGTAATTGAGTTCCGGCGTGACAGTTCTTTATTGATTGATAATTTGCCTTTCTTTATTCACCGTACATTTCCACCACAGGGCCGAGGCAGATTAGAAACGTTTGCATCCCTGAAGTACGATTACTGCATTTGAGTTTGGCCCTGGTGTTGTTCATCACGGAATGGTAGTTAGCATAAGCAAACACCGCCCAGTGCCAGCGCTGACAATCTACCTTCTCACACTGAGCCCAGACAGAAGTCTGTGGGCTTTGTTCTTAGTCGAGGAATCACATCAACTGTCATTAAGCTTTGTTACCAGGACAACCACTTCCGCTCCCTCCTTCCCTCTCTCTATCTCTCTCTCTATCTCTCTCTC
This sequence comes from Muraenolepis orangiensis, assembly GCA_027704905.1. NCBI lineage: Eukaryota > Metazoa > Chordata > Actinopteri > Gadiformes > Muraenolepididae > Muraenolepis > Muraenolepis orangiensis. The sequence continues at coordinate 22,891,260 of CM051017.1, forward strand.
TATCTCTCTCTCTCTCTCTCTCTCTCTCTCGTTCTTTCTGTCGTTCTCGCGTCTGCTCTTTCTATCTCTCTTGCACACGCTCACTCTTTGTATCGCACTCACTGTTTTACTCAGAATGTTTCTATCTCGCTCTTCCTCTTCCTCTCTCTCTCTCTCTCTCTCTCTCTCTCTCTCTCTCGCTCTCTCTCGCTCTCTCTCTCTCTCTCTCTCTCTCTCTCTCTCTCTCTCTCTCTCTCGCTCTCTCGCTCTCTCGCTTCAAAGCTCCTAGAATGGAATGTTTGCCAATGGAAGGGAAGACAGTGCTTCTATTGATCCAAACAACAATTGAACAAACGATCGAACTGAAAGAAACAAAGAAAGACCAAAACAAAACAAAACCAAACACATGTGGGAATTGAAAGCCCGTCTCCTCCCGGGCTTCTCCTGCTGGCCGATGTACCACTGTGGACGTTCCACTGTGGACGGATTCCACCGGTGTCCGCAATGCCCACAGTAGTAATGACAACTGGGTGCTGCTGGGAGATCCACAGCCACCGCTGTTTCCCCCCCCTGCCGCCACGGTGTGTGAGAGCGTCAAGTGGACAAGTCACACCGCCGATAGCGCCGTTGAATGAATTGCCTCGCTATAGGGGCAGGGCTGTGTAATTCATCACAGATCAACGGAATACGTACAAAATATATATATATATTAACGCTCTTGCTTCAATCCCCATTTGGTCTAATTAAAAAATATCAGCCTTATGCATTTATTTATTTATATTGCAGACAATGAGAGCTCTGGGCGATGGGATGCAATCACGTATTACAGGGATGATTACTGGACAAATAAAGCTTATTATGCAGATAAGCGCCTCTGTGTTTGAGGCCGCGTGAAAGAGATTATTGTCTGGAGTCGCTTCCCATGAACTCACAGGTCCTCACATTGTTCAGGTCCTCACATTGTAGGTCTTCTACATTGTAGGCCCACTACATTGTAGGTCTTCTACATTGTAGGCCCACTACATTGTAGGTCTTCTACATTGTAGGTCTTCTACATTGTAGGGCCTCTACATTGTAGGTCTTCTACATTGTAGGCCCACTACATTGTAGGGCCTCTACATTGTAGGTCTTCTACATTGTAGGTCCTCTACATTGTAGGCCCTCTACATTGTAGGTGTTCTACATTGTAGGGCCTCTACATTGTAGGTCCTCTACATTGTAGGCCCTCTACATTGTAGGTCTTCTACATTGTAGGGCCTCTACATTGTAGGTCCTCTACATTGTAGGTCTTCACATTGTAGGTCCTCTGCATTGTAGGCCCTCTACATTGTAGGTCCTCAATATTGTCACATCCTCACATTGCTGTGCATTGCAATGGAGCTTCCAGTGAACTGAAAGCTTTATTCACAGCGTGGGCTGTGGACAGACCAAGGCACGGTTTGATTTGGCTGGATTGAAATGGAGCCGCAGAGTTAGGAGCAAATCGACTATACAATACATGCTTTCTTCTTCCACATAGCAAGAAGCAAGAACTGAATTAATTATATTCATATCATTATAGAGGCATAAGCAAGCATAGAGAATGTATGTAAATAATAATAGTATAAGTTATGTTCTAAGATCATGCACTATACATTAAATGCATTGCATTTACATGTAATTATTCAGTGGACTCTTTTTCCCAGGTGACCTTCAAGCGAGACGGTTCTCAGTGAGGCTGAAAACAATCAAAGCACGCAATCAATAATAGACCAAATTACAAGTACAAATTAAAACAGGAGAGCTGTTCTTTTTCCCTTTCATTATGTTAATGATGAATGTTTACTGGTTGACGAGTTCAGGAAGTTGGTCGATTACCTTTAGCTAGTGTATGAACTAAAGCTGGTTTATTCAGTATAGATTTATTTTTATTTTTAAATAGACTGTTAGATATAGCTGGTGTATTAAATACAACTTGTTTATTAGCCATAGCTTATAGTTGATCATTCTACTCCGTTCTACACAACTATTCTGTGTGCTCATGGTCAATGGGTGGTTTTCAGGTGACGTCAGAGGGCTGTCTATATTTGGGTGTATGTAAACATAAGCCATTTGTATCTATTGCTCTCACCTTCTTCTCTACTTTTTTATGGGTCTTTCACAGAAAGAAACCAAGGATGACTTGGAATATCTAGCTAAAGATATCCCAGTGCTTTCTGAGTACTCAAAAGGCCTCGAAATCCATATAAAGAGGAGATATTTACTAAAAGATATGACTGGTTGGTGTCAACCCCGCTATTATCTCGATCAGTTTGACCCTGACTATATAATACGTAATAGTTATATATGAACATGATACTATATAATAAATAATAGTTATAGATATTAATATGAACATACTACTACATACTACATACATTGAGACGATACGATGTCCAACTATACTATACTATGTATATGATTTACTATATAGTAACATGCTCCTTTATTACTGTTATGTATTATATAGTAACGTGTTGCTACATATCTATAACTATTATTATATAGACGCATGTTGCTATATATCTATAACTATAATGTATTATATAGTAGCATGTTGTTATATATGTTATTATGTTTGCAGCCTCTCTATATTGTCTTTTCCCGAGGTTAAGCGTAGGTTTCCAGTCCACATTACATCTGTCCCAGTTCATAGCGGGCTGTCCCCAAACTAAATGCTTACTGCAAACTCTCTCGCTCTTCAAGTCAAGTCAAGTTTATTGTCACTTCACAGTTTACACTATAAAGCAGTGGTGTGAAAATCTTATGTGCCCGACGACAGACAGCAGTTATAAAAATAAGATAAAAATAGATAAAAAATAGAATAAAAAATAGAATAAAGTTAAAAATATAAATATAAATAAAAATGCAATTTATAAAATGCAAAATATCGGCACAGAAAAGAGCAATATGTATATATGAATCAATGTAATAAAATATACATTGTTATATGCTATACGCCCTTGTTCTGCAGCCTCATGGCCTGACTGTGGAAGCTATCTCTAAGCCTATTTGTACAGCACTTGATACTGCGGTATCGCCTGCCTGATGGTAAGTCAGTAAGTGAATACAGTTCGTGGCTGGGGTGGGCAATGTCTTTTATGATGCGTTTGGCCTTGGCCACGCACCGCTGGTTGTATATATCCAGGAGGGGGGGGAGCTCACCTCCAACGGGGGCCGTCCGCACCACCCTTTGAAGCGCTCTGCGCTCGGATGCGGTGCAGTTCCCGTACCAGGCGGTGATACACCCTGTAAGAACACTCTCGATGGTGCCGTTATAGAATGTTCTCAGGATGTGGGGGCCCATGCTGAATTTCTTCAGACGCCTGAGGAAATACAGGCGTTGGTGGGCCCTTTTCACCACGTGTGTGGTGTGAGTGGACCATGTGAGATCCTCGGAGATGTGCACGCCGAGGAATTTGAAGCTGCTGACCCTCTCTACTGCAACACCGTCGATGGAGATAGGGCTGTGCTCTTCATGATGTCTTTAGTTGTTGTATCATTACATTAGTCATTTAGCAGACGCTTTATCCAAAGTGTCTTACAATAGTGTGTTTCAACAAATCTCGACTATCTTCTATCTCGACTTATTGCTGAAATCCAAGCTTCTCTTCTCTCTTCAGTAAGTGTTTCGAACTCTTCACCTTGATTATGTATAACAGAAGGTCTACGGAATATTCCTACGCCGTCATTTTACTTCCACAGCCCACTATAACCCAATGAACCATGTGGTTTTCTTCACTCGAGCGTCTATATTGTGACTCGGTGTTTACGTTTGAAGGGCTCCAACATGGCGGATAGCAACCGTTGTCAAAGCGTGTGTGGTTGGTGGCTGGTTTAAGCAGCCTCACCTGGCCTGAGTTAGACTGGTTGGCTGGTGAGGCTGCACACCTGTGGGTCATTGTTAATCAAGGCCCACAGGTTCAAACAGCCACCTCCACACACACTGGAGGAAGAGCTCTAGCATGTAGCATCTGCTCTGTTCACAATGATTCAAACTCTAACAATAAACCGGATTCCTCATCGCCCTGTCTCCGGGAGGAGCCCTCAAGTAGCGTAGTATTAGTAGTATTTTAATGGCTGGTGGCAGTGTTGTCTGACAATATCTTTATATCTTGACAATACGGTAGGGTTGAATATTTGTGCTTTTTAGAAAATATTCACGCAATTGCATTTTTTATGAAGGGTAAACATCTAGAACAGTCTGTAAAGTTCCAAAAACAAAACGAGAAAAGGCAGCACCTATGCCAGAGCACAATATTACCATATCCAAAATGGAAGACTGTATCTAGTTTCATATCACAATATTGATTCAATATGGATAAATTGCCAAGCCCTAGTGTGTGTGTGAGTGCACCACCATATGTGAAAGAGGCAGAGTGCGTGCCTCTACAACATCAACAGCACATGCAGTATGCGCAGAAATGTATGCTTGTGTAAACTCATTATAAGTTCACTCTTTGCCCAGCACACTTGACACTCTCACGAGAGAGAGAGAGAGAGAGAGAGAGAGAGAGAGAGAGAGAGAGAGAGAGAGAGAGAGAGAGAGAGAGAGAGAGAGAGATGAGAGAAAGATGAGAGAAAGATGAGTCTTTAATTAGACATGTTCCTAGCTGTGGCTATCTATAGGAGTCTCCCTCATCTGTTTCCTTTGGCGTCTTTATTCCACCTCCTTCACCTCCACTGCTCCTGGAGGGAGACGTATCAGGGGAAATGGTAATTGCGGAGGGTGCAGATGAGAGCGTGCCCACAGTGGCCCAGATACCAGTGAGAACCTCCATCGCTGTGGCGGTGTACTCTCTAACCTCCCCTGGCTCCAACCCTCCCCCCTCCCCCATGCCATCAAGACATGAGAGAGGAGAGGCATGTCTCAGAGTAACTGAAGACAGGAGGAGGAGGAGGAGGATGAGGATGAGGAGGAGGTATGGTGGTGGTGGTCCGGTCAGTAGGGGGGAGGGGGGGAGCAGACAACAAGGCTTTGCCAGAGGCCAGAAACGCCCGGGGAGAGGGTAGGAGATCAGAGCCACACATATCTGGCTGCATGCATTTGACGATGACGGCAAGGTGTGAATATAAATGTGTATGTGTGGGAGAGGGAGAGAGAGAGAGTGTGTGAGAGTGTGAGTGCAGGTGTGTGTGGGTGTGTGTGTGGGGGTGTGTGTGTGTGTGTGTGTGTTTTGACAGTGCCTGTCTCGATATGCAAATGTAATTTGACACTCATCAAGCATCAACTCATCAAGTTAGTGCTCGTTATCAAAGATTTCTGGTATTTGAAATGCTCACCTCTTGGGGTATCTCATAATGGAAATGAATAGCAAATGGTAGACCTGGTCCACCAGAGTTGTTATTAAAATTTCCCATTTAATATTTACTGATACGGTTGTACAGCAGTTCAATCCAACTGCTGGGAAAGCATGTACAACTTTATCAGTAAGGGGTGATCTCTCAAAACTATGAGGAAATATCAGGTGACCACAATACCCATTGTAATTTACCAACTTTTTAATCACACAAAGTGTGTGTGTGTGTTTCTGTGTGTGTGATTACATTCCTAGTGTGCATGTACTGTGATGTGTGACTTGGTGTGTGTGTGTGTGTGTGTGTGTGTGTGTGTGTGTGTGTGTGTGTGTGTGTGTGTGTGTGTGTGTGTGTGTGTGTGTGTGTGTGTGTGTGTGTGTGTGTGTGTGTGTGTGTGTGTGTGTGTGTACTCCCGAGGATGATAGGGTGGTCATACTCCCACTGGGGGAGTGAGTTGATTTTAAATCTCTCCTCTCGTTTGATCAGGCCTCCTGGACTGGTGCTGGTCTGGCATCGTATGATTAGGTCTAACTTGGCAAGGCAAAGCCAGGGAATGAAAAACGTGTGTAGGAGGGAGGCCAGTCCAGGAAGTGCTTTTTGTGGTATGAGGTCATTTTGCCGGACTCAGTCGTGACAATAATAATAATAATCATAGTCATGAGTGCTGCAGAAGAAATCACGGTATCCATTAAGAGGATGAGCTTCCAAATGACCTCGGACACAGGAAATAAAAAGTCTGAGGAATAAATAACATAATGGTACCTGGCCAAGAAACTCGTCAGCCTCTCGTCTGAGCTCCGGCCCCCCCCCCCTCCTCCCCTCCCTCCTTGGAGCTTTCTGTCCGTCACTTCCTGTTGAGGACAGGCCGCGCCCCTTTCTGGTTAAGGTCTGGCTGCACCTCTTCCTTCCTGTTGAGGACAGGTCACATCTCTTCCTGTTGCAGAGAGAGGTCACACCTCTTCCTGATGGTTCACACTTCCTACTATCGACTACAGGCCACTCTTCTTCCTGTTGAGGACAGACCACACCTCTTCCTGTTGAGGACAGGCCACGCCTCTTCCTGTTGAGGACAGACCATACCTCTTCCTGTTGAGGACAGACCACGCCTCTTCCTGTTGAGGACAGACCATACCTCTTCCTGTTGAGGACAGACCATACCTCTTCCTGTTGAGGACAGGCAACAGCTCTTCCTGTTCCTGTTACCTGATACTACACACAG
>CM051017.1:22902773-22912773 GCA_027704905.1 Muraenolepis orangiensis
GGGGGGAGCAGTGCCAATTTTAACTGCCCCATAAAGATGTGTGAAGTGTCACCATAAAGTGTTTGGATAGGGATTTCAAATTGTTAGCGTTAGGTGTGTGTGTGGTACTGGGTACTGAATGTGTGTGTGTGTGTGTGTGTGTGTGTGTGTCTGTTGGTGGTACTGGGTACTGAATGTGTGTGTGTGTGTGTGTGTTGGTGGTACTGGGTACTGAATGTGTGTGTGTGTGTGTGTGTGTGTGTCTTACAGGAGTATACATACCTTTTCCTTTGGAAAAACAAAGCCACCAGAGGCTGTAATGGTATTGTGGGAAATCTTGCTGAAGTAAGATGAATGTCACATTGTAAAAACAGTCTCTTCTGTGGTAAAAATCACGTTTGCATATAAAACAAAAACAAATTGTGTCGAGGAATTAAGCTGAAGTTAAGTATTAATTTGCCTGGCCTCCAGTGAGACAATTATTGTGTTTACACAGGCAAAAAAGTAAGTGCATACAAGTTTTCATGTCATTTTGGGCTCTGTTTTGTTGTCATGGTAGTCACATGGTATTATTAAAAATCGTTACACATTAAAATCAAACCAGCGGCAGCAACAATTATGTAAAAATGTGCTGTTATAATTGGTTCAAATTGAGTACAAAGTTGCATCAGTTACTATATCTGCAAATTTATTATTTATTATTATTTAACACATTTGAGCCCATCAAAAATGAAACCAATCATTAAATTCAGTCATTTCAATGTGTCATATTAATACTTATTGTATTGGATTGTATTGGATTGTATTGGATCGTATAGTACTGTCTTTGTTATTATTACAATTTATATTGAGAGTTTATGGGAACACTTTGTTCCAGCCGTGTTAAAGGCTAATTGTGGTCATGTTTGGATGTTCATCAAACATTCAATTGCTTAAGGGATTATTCTTTTAAACGATTGCCCGTTCAAGGCTGAGTTCATCTTATGCCATATTTGTTTTGTGTCAGATTTCTATTTTTTTTCCTCCACAGTGTGTGACAAGTCGGACTAGTTTATTATGTTTAGTTTAGTAGATGTGATCAGACGTGGTCTGATCCCGCCATTTTGCTCCATCTGTCACTGCTGGCCTGTTTGTGTGTCTTCTGTGCGGTTTGTTCATCCTGAGCTCTGAGCGGACGGAACGCTCTGAGCGGACGGAACGCTCCGCACGTCAGCAGCCATGAGGATGAAAGAAGCCCTAGCTCTATGTTCCTTGAGCGAGAGAGATATACTGCTATTGGCACACAATGACAACAGGAAATGCGGAAATATTGATCGATTTACAGAAGTGAAAATATTATATACATTCCTTCCATCAAATATAATTATTATCAAATTAAAAGATCGTAAAAGTAAAGATAATTTAAAGATATTGTACACGGCGTTCTCAAGTGTGTGGTACGGAACCAACTGGAATCTTGCTCTCCATTTTATGCACATCACAATTACCAGGGGGGGGGGGGCTGGGGGGAGGAGATAATGGAAAACTTTAATTAAGAATTAGAAGAAAGTGCTCGGTGCATTACACCCGTAGAGGCAGGAAGACAGACAGACGGCCATCTTAGAAGCCAGGAGTAAGACAGACACTGTTAATCTACTGTAATGTCTTGGCAGCCTGTGTCAAACTTCCCTGCCCTTCCCCCCTTTAGGATAACGCACCCTGAAAACAACACACACACACGTGCACACGTTCACGCACGCACGCACACACGCACACGCATACACATACATACATACACACAAACTAACACCAAGACATAATGCTTTGCCATTAGACACCCCTTTGCTCAATAATAAAGCTCACCGAGATAGATTACAGATTAGATTTAGACAAAATCACCCCCCCACACACACACACACACACACGTACACACGTACACACGCACACAGACCCCTACCACCACCAAGACATAATGCCGTGCCATTAGACACCCCTTTGCTCGATAATAAAGCTCACTGACATAGATTACAGATTAGATTTAGACAAAATCCCCCCCCCCCCCCCCCACACACACACACACACACACACACAGACACACACACAACATTACAGCACACAAGTACACATTCCTAATGGCAAACAGCTATTCTAGGGGAAGGGGTTAATGAGTTTAAAGAAATAAAGACAACAGTGCCAAGGATGGAGTGGAGGGTGGAAGCGTAGAACGGTTTAGGGTGAGTGAGCGTGTGTGTGTGTGTGTGTGTGTGTGTGTGAGGTTAGGTCTGTCCGTTTATCTGTCTGTTTTTTTTTCCTTGTTTGTTTGTCTGTTAGCAAGATAACTCAAAAAGTTTGTATGTATGTATGGAATTGGACAAAACTTTGTGGTTATCCACGATGCGGATCCCGATCTTCAGGGGAAAAAAGGGATAAATGATGAATCACATGGACCGGATGAAATGGTGAAGAACTGTTGCTTTAGAGGGATGGTTTGTTTAGCCTGAGAAATAGGGCAAAGGGGACTGTTTGGTGTGGCCGAGGTACAGTGCTCTGCTGAGTGCACTTTTCTTACTGACAATTTACTGACAATCAAGTGTCGCCCTTTTTTCTTACCGAGGGAAATCTCGGCTATTCTCATGGTGGTGGTTTACATCCAACCACGGGCTGATGCAAACATCGCATTGGACAAACTTTTCATCGAGGTGAGCAATCTTCAGAATCGCTACCCCGAGGCACTCCCCATCGTAGCGGGGGACTTCAACCACTGCAATTTAAAGAAGGTATTGCCAAAATACTACCAACACATCTCATGTCCAACAAGACAAAACAAGACTCTTGATCACTGCTGTACCACTTTTCAGCACACTTATTGCACTGTTGCATGGCCGGCTTTCGGGAAATCACGCTTCCGTGCTTCTACTTCCTGTTTACAAACAGAAGTTGAAGTCCACACAAACAACTGTGAGGGACGTGCGTCGCTGGGCAGACGACGCCCTACTCCATCTGCCGGGTAGGCTGGAAATAACAGACTGGAGTGTATTCAAGACCACTGACATGGATGTGTATGCATATCATGTCAGAGCATACATTAATAGGCAAATTCAAGGGGAGTTTAGGGGGAGTCAACTACAACCACCCCAACTTACCAGACAAGCTGAACACATTTTACGCTCACTTTGAAAGGGGGAACTCTAAGCCAACCAACAAATTGAACATTCACCCAGATTGAATGTTCCAAACTACGTTCTACAACTGTCCGAGGTCCGCAGAACCTTCAGGAGGGTGAAGGCAGGAAAGGCAGCCGACCCAGATGGAGTTCCATCCCGTGTCTTCAAGACCTGTGCTGACCAGCTGGCTCCTGTGTTCACAGACATCTACAATGCAACAGTCTGTTGTCCCAGTGTGCTTCAAAGAGACAACCATTGTGCCCAAAAAGACCACGGCAACCAGTCTCAATGATTATCTTCCAGTGGCTTTAACACCCATAGCCATGAAGTGCATGGATACACTTGTCATGTCACTGGGTCATCCATGACCCAGTCCCAATACCACAAGGCCATCTTCCTGGCACTACACACGGCCCTGGAGCACCTAAACAGGAGAGACACCTACGTCAGACTGCTGTTCATTGACTCCAGCTCGGTGTTATTCACTATTATTCCCTCCAAGCTGGTCCTGAAACTAAGGGACCTAGGTCTGGCACCCCCATCTGTAACTGGATTATGGACCTCCTGACGGGCAGGCCTCAAGATGTGAAGATTGGGAACAACATCTCATCCACTCTGGTCCTCAACACCGGAGCACCCCAAGGCTGCTGCCTCAGTCCCGCCAGGCAGTCAGGCTGTAATCGTTGTACACAAATTGACTATACTGCCACGCACAGCAACAATCGGATTATCAAGTTTGCAGACGACACCACAGTCATTGACCTGATAAGCGAGGACAACAAAACGGAGACCAGAGATGAGGTGGTCCAGCTGACGCGATGGTGTCAGCAAGCCAGCAAGACAGCAATGTCAGCAAGACTAAGGAGCTCATTGTGGACTTCAGGAGCCACCAGGGCACCTACTCCATCAGCCTGAACGGGACACAAGTAGAAATCGTCAGCTTCAGATCTGCAGGTCTCCGAAGACCTGCCGTGGACCCGCAACATGGAGGGCACACCAGCGCCTCTATGCCCTGCGGTGCCTCAGGAAATGCGGCATAGGCAAACGGTGGCTAGTGAACTTTTATCGTGGCACTGTAAAGAGCGTCCTGTCAAGTGACGTCACTGTGTGGTACGGCAACACCACTGCACGGGTTGTGTGCGCTTCCATGCATTGAGGAGATCTTTAGGACCAGATGTTGGAAGAAGGCCATCTCCATCACAAAGGACTGCAACCACTCTGGGCACCATGTCTTTTCCCCCCTACAGTCCGGTCGCCGATTCCGCAGAAACAAGGACTAGCAGGTTCAACAGTTTTTATCCACAGGATGAAATTAAAATGCTTTTAAATGCTTTTTGCACAATTCAACACATGCACCATCAGTCACTTTATAGTTATTTTTATTGTGTACAGTATTTTTCTATAATCTAGTCTACCCTTATTTCCCCACATATCTGGATGGGAATCCTGGATCCCGGTTTAGATCCAGGAGGTATTTTATTACAATACACTTCTGACTCAATGGTGAAAGCGGTGTTGCTGGTGGAGAGGAGAGACTTCTGTCTGCTAAGACTTCCTCGACTCAGCACCCTGGACAGAGCTTCTGTGACAGACAAATGACTCTTTTAGCACGTTTCTATTCATCTTTGCTGTTCAAAAAGGAAAGTCGTGGACTGTTGACCGAGCGTCCAGATGCCTTGTTTAATCTCTGGCTGTCTGCAGAAGTAGTGGAGTGCAGAAGTGAAGGAGGTGTGGGGCCCGGGTGGGGGTGTGGGGGGGGTGGAGGGTGTGGGGGGGGTCGGGGTAGAGGGTGTGGGGGGGGTGAAGGGTGTGGGGCCCGGGTGGAGGGTGTGGGGGGGGTGGAGGGTGTGGGGCCCGGGTGGAGGGTGTGGGGGGGGTGGAGGGTGTGGGGGCGGTGGAGGGTGTGGGGCCGGGTGGGGGTGTGGGGGGGGTGGAGGGTGTGGGGCCCGGGTGGGGGTGTGGGGGGGGTGGGGGTGTGGGGCCCGGGTGGGGGTGTGGGGGGGGTGGAGGGTGTGGGGCGGGTGGAGGGTGTGGGGCCCGGGTGGAGGGTGTGGGGGGGGTGTGGGGCCGGGTGGAGGGTGTGGGGCCCGGGTGGAGGGTGTGGGGCCCGGGTGGAGGGTGTGGGGCCCAGGTGGGGGTGTGGGGGGGGTGGAGGGTGTGGGGCCCGGGTGGGGGTGTGGGGCCCAGGTGGGGGTGTGGGGGGGGTGGAGGGTGTGGGGCCGGGTGTGGCGTGGTGGTGGTGGGAGGGGTGGAGCGGTGGTGGGGGGCTAAAATATTGATGGTATGAATATTGCAGGACTGCGCCTGTGATAAAAGTAGCGCTCTTCAAAAGTGAGGTGACAAGGGGCGCCATTGATCAAGCTTTCTGTTTAATGTCGCACAGCTAGCACTCTCTCTCTCTCTCTCTCTCTCTCTCTCTCTCTCTCTCTCTCTCTCTCTCTCTCTCTCTCTCTCTCTCTCTCACCCACACCCCTGGCTTCCTGCCTTGCTCACTTTCTCTCCTATCTCTTCCTCTCTGGCTCCATCCTTCCTGTCTCATTTCTGTTTCATACTTTCTGAACACCCCAGCTAGCGCTCTCTCTCTCTCTCTCTCTCTCTCTCTCTCTCTCTCTCTCTCTCTCTCTCTCTCTCTCTCTCTCTCTCTCTCTCTCTCTCTCTATCTCTCACCCACTCACCTGGCTTCCTGCCTCGCTCACTTTCTCTCTTATCTCTTCGTTTCTGCCTCCATCTTTTTCTCATTTCAGTCTCATACATTGATACATGTTTCTGAAAACTCCACAGCTAGAACTCTCTCTCTCTCTCTCTCTCTCTCTCTCTCTCTCTCTCTCTCTCTCTCTCTCTCTCTCTCTCTCTCTCTCTCTCTCTCTCGTTTTTTGTGTCTCTCTCGTCTATTCCAATGTTTTTAATGTTTTTTTCTCTCTTCTCGCCCCTCCGTGTGTGGTGGGTGTTGGTAGATGGTGGGCTGGCTGTGGTAGCCATAACTGTGGTCCAATTAGCAAGACTGTCTGAGCTGTGTGGGTTTGTGTGCGTGTGTGCGTGTGTGTGCGTGTGTGTGTGTGTGTGTGTGTGTGCTGTGTGTGTGGTGTGTGTGTGTGTGTGTGTGTGTGTGTGTGTGTGTGTGTGTGTGTGTGTGTGTGTGAGAGAGAGAGAGAGAGAGAGAGAGAGAGAGAGAGAGAGATAGAGAGAGATAGAGAAAGCATGTTTGCGAATGAGTGAGAGAATGAGAGAACACTCCACAGCAGATGACAGCTCTTTTCTCTCAAAATTGTTTTGTACTGCACCTACTCACACTTGGACGCACACACACACACACACACACACACACACACACACACACACACACACACACTCACACACTTAGACATACTTAGACACACACACACCACACACACACACACACACACCACTGTGATATTACACCTTAGGCCCCAGGCCTTTCCCCCATAGCCAATAGAGAAGCACACCTGTCTAAAACGGTTATACATTGAATGCTACAACCTTCAAGTCCAGTAGAGTTGATCTATTTCTATCTTGTTTCTTCCCACGAGGACAACACTAAAACTCTTAGTAGGGACAGGCCATCCGAAGCCATTATGGCTTCCCCTTGCCCACTTAGCCTAGCACGGTTAGCTTAGTGTTTGACCAATTCAGTGTAACATTTAATAGGATAATAGTTGGGTACACTAATGTGGACATCACAGCTAATGCCGGACAGCAGAAAACGTGATATTCATGTCATACTAACCAGTGATATTTTCCAATCCCTACAACCGGAAAACCTTCCACTGTATGACACAGGGTTTTTTTTTTTCCCATGAAGCTTAAAAAAGATCTCCCTTTAAATAGACACACAAAAAACACACAATAGTAGCCTAGTGGCTTTTTAATAGTTTAGGGCAATCAGACTAAACAAACAAAAATGATAGTCTGCAGTGCGCCGGAGTCTATTGAGGCCGGTGATGTAATCACGGCGTGAGAACAGGGGGAAGCCTGGCTGGTAATTGGGTTAGCCCGTGCTCCACACCCCGCCGGCGCTAACGCTAGGGTCGTTCCCTTTTGATATCATCTGTGATATTTTAGCCTTTCGCTAATCGTTTTACGATTATTTGACGTACCCAAAATAAACCCATTCGGAAATAGATTGATACTCGTAATCGGAACGGAAATAAATCACCGCTACTCATCGTTTGTTTTGGAAGAAATGTTATGAACGGTTATGTTTCGGAGCGGTAAATTATGATTTTGGTCGATGTTTTGTTTTTCGGTTTCCGTTCTTGTTAAAATATTGTTTGTATTTGTTTTTGGTTTTGTTTTTCGTTCCTTGAACCGGTTTGGAGCCATTCCATTCAATTTCATTGACATTTTTTCTTCCATTTTATATACTTTATTTTATTTGATTTAGTATTTTACATCCGTGGTCTGTGTGTCTGTGTTGTTTGTGGCAGGCCAGGTCAACAAGATCAGCATTGTCGTCCTCAGACTGCCCATGGTGTCAACCTCTGCTGCCCCCTAACAAAGACACACACACACACACACACACACACACACACACACACACACACACAAACCAGTTCAAAGTCTTGTTCTTCCCCATTGCTCATCTGCGGCTTGCAGGGTCTATTCCGCCATTCTCTACTTCTGTGGTGATTTGTGAGTTGGATTGTTGCTGATGGATGGTTGGAGATGGGAGGCCTGGGAATGTGAGTGTGTGTGTGTGTGTGTGTGTGTGTGTGTGTGTGTGTGTGTGTGTGTGTGTGTGTGTGTGTGTGTGTGTGTGTGTGTGTGTGTGTGTGTGTGTGTGTGTGTGTGTGTGTGTGTGTGGTTTGAGAGACAACCAGCTGAGTGTTTGTAGACAGTACACCAGGCCCCCTGAAACCTTGACAAAGTGCATGGCTGTGTGTTTTGGTAGGGCTGGTGATTAGCCCTCCCTCCCCAGTGGGACCTGCGCCTGATTGAGCGCCTAATGGCTCACTCTAAAACGCTGAACCAACGCATGAGTTTGCACGTGTGCTGCTCAAACCGGTGAGTGCACGTGTCCTCCTTGACGACCACATTGTGATGTGTGTTTGTGTGTTTGTGTGTGTGTGTGTGTGTGTGTGTGTGTGTGTGTGTACTTAAGTGAACGTATGGTTGTATATGCATCATCATTGCGTAACACTGTTATCCGTGGCTGGCTGGAGTTGGTCTTAGTGTTGTGCTCTCTGCTTTCCCTTATAAATTGGGAATGGATTGAATAAGCAAGCAAGGACAGCTGCTTGTGGCTTGTTTTGCTGTCTGACCCGCCTCACAAAGACTGGATCTGATGATATCCTGACAGAACAGCACCACGAGACGTAACCCTGACCTGATAGTACAACTCCACGAGACGTTACCCTGACAT
Source organism: Muraenolepis orangiensis (assembly GCA_027704905.1). Classification (NCBI taxonomy): domain Eukaryota; kingdom Metazoa; phylum Chordata; class Actinopteri; order Gadiformes; family Muraenolepididae; genus Muraenolepis; species Muraenolepis orangiensis. The sequence continues at coordinate 22,911,276 of CM051017.1, forward strand.
GATAGTACAACTACCCTGACATGATAGTACAACTCCACGAGACGTTACCCTGACCTGATTGTACAACTCCACAAGACGTTACCCTGACCTGACAGTACAGCACCACGAGACGTTACCATGACAGTACGAGATGTTACCTTCACAGGATACCGCCACGAGACGTTACCCTGAGGGTACGAGATGTTACCCTGAGGGTACGAGACGTTACCCTGAGGGTACGAGACGTTACCCTGGCGGTACGAGACGTTACCCTGACGGTACGAGACGTTACCCTGAGGGTACGGCACCACGAGACGTTACCCTGAGGGTACGAGACGTTACCCTGGCGGTACGAGACGTTACCCTGGCGGTACGAGACGTTACCCTGAGGGTACGGAACCACGAGACGTTACCCTGAGGGTACAGCACCACGAGACGTTACCCTGAGGGTACGAGACGTTACCCTGAGGGTACGAGACGTTACCCTGAGGGTACGAGACGTTACCCTGAGGGTACGAAACGTTACCCTGAGGGTACGAGACGTTACCCTGAGGGTACGAGACGTTACCCTGACGGTACGAGACGTTACCCTGAGGGTACGGCACCACGAGACGTTACCCTGAGGGTACGAGACGTTACCCTGACGGTACGAGACGTTACCCTGACGGTACGAGACGTTACCCTGAAAGTACGAGACGTTACCCTCCAGGTGTGTGTGAATCTTAGGTCAGTAGCTCTCACCCACAAAGTGGCTCTTTCTAACATAAGGGGGGGGCGGGGGGGTGAGGACCAGGCCAGCGCTTGGCACTTAACACCTGGATATCACGCGGTCCCTCCCTGGAGATGCTGGAGAGGCCCTGGGGGGATCCTTGTCGCTTTACTGCCGGAGATGGAGGACTCGTTGCTCTCCACCTCCATGCCTCGGTTTCTTTATCGCCTTCCTTGCGGGCCAACTCCTTGTACTCCTTCTCTCTCTCTCTCTCTCTCTCTCTCTCTCTCTCTCTCTCTCTCTAGCTCGCTCGCTCGCTCGCTCGCTTTCTCTCTCTCCCTCATCCCCTCTCTCTCTCTCCTGTATATCTCTCTCTCTCTCTCTCTCTCTCTCTCTCTCTCTCTCTCTCTCTCTCTCTCTCTCTCTCTATGCTTCATTGTTTTTCTCCAGCTACGGGCAGTGGCAGTCAGCTGAAATGGTGGAACGTATACATATTCCATACGGCTGCTGGGAAATGCTACTGCATGATTGTTGATGATTTCATTTGTGATGAACAATAACGTTTTGTCGTTTTGTGTCCATCCATCATTTCTGCTGAGTTGCTGTCATAATCACATAGATTGATTTCTCTTTTGGAAAGGGCTGATTGTTTTCAGAGTGAAGCTCTTCAACGGTGCTCTCTCTCTCACACACACACACACACACACACACACACACACACACACACACACACACACACACACACACACACACACACACACACACACACACACACACACACACACACACACTCTCTGCCTGCTCCTGATA
>CM051017.1:22915273-22932773 GCA_027704905.1 Muraenolepis orangiensis
GGTTGTCTTTCTGCCGATATGTGCAAATATATTTGTAGGATTTCTATGACTGGCTGTTGGTGAATTGATTGACCTTTGCTAAGATCATTGAATGGTTGCTGAATATTCTAGGGCACTGTTTTTTTAGTCATAAACAAGTATCTTCACCATATATATTTAGTATTGGGTTTGATCATTACTATAATAGTTAGTGTATTACCAATACTAGCAAATTGTTCAGATTCTGACTACTAGTGGTCACTAGTCAGAACTGAACTGTATAAGGCTTGGAATGAGATGATATACAGTAATACATTAGATACATTTACAATTACATACATACATACATTTTGTGGATTATTGATAATTCAGGTTTAATAAAGTTAACCTTGACAACCTTGCACATTTCTTGCAGTTGCTTTGTGGAAATTAGACCTTCAAATTTGCATTCCACAATGTGTCTTTATGCAGTTTAACCATTAACATTTTGATTATAATAATCATCTGATACAGTAACACAACATGTCTTTAAGTGCTGGGTTCTGTGAGCTGTCTTATCGCTAAAGAGCAGCGCTAGCGTGAGAGATAATGAGGATGTCTTGAGAACGAAAGACAAGAGGAGGAACAAATTGGTGGAGGAGATACGTGAGAAGATGATTGGTGATTTGTGTGAAGGTTGTAATAGAAAGCAGTCAGCACTGTGTTGGAGTGACAGTCACTGGGTTATTGTGTTCCGGAAGCCTTGATCACTTCCACCTGGGCCCCTTTTTGGCAGATCAATTCAAGGAAATGTAGATATTTCTGATTCAGATTCAATTCACTTGGGAATAGTGGTTTTTGTTTGAGGTTTAGCGGATACAATCCACACTTGAAGGGTTGTGTGTGTGTGTGTGTGTGTGTGTGTGTGTGTGTGTGTGTGTGTGTGTGTGTGTGTGTGTGTGTGTGTGTGTGTGTGTGTGTGTGTGTGTGTGTGTGTGTGTGTGTGTGTGTGCGTGTGTGTGTGTGTGTGCGGAGGTTCATTATGTGTGTGTGCGTGTGTGTGTGTGTGTGGAGGTTCAGTGAGTGTGTGTGTGTTGTGTGTGTGTGTGTGTGTGTGTGTGTGTGTGTGTGGTGTGTGTGTGTGTGTGTGTGTGGGTGTTCAGTGTGTGTGTGTGTGTGTGTGTGTGTGTGTGGAGGTTCAGTGTGTGTGTGTGTGTGTGTGTGTGTGGAGGTTCATTATGTGTGTGTGCGTGTGTGCGTGTGGATGTTCAGTGTGTGTGTTGTGTGTGCCTGCACGTACGCGTGTGTGTTTGTGTATGCATGTGAGTCTGTGTGTCAGGTTGCCCCTTAAGGGGAGGTAGTTCTGCGTCCAGTCTATACCTTCTCCCCTGTCACTCCTGTCACTCCCCCCCCCCCCCCCACACACACACACACACACACACACACACACACAATGCTGTGGGGGGTTGGGGATGGAGAGGCGTGCCCCCTGTGTTTGGGCTAATGTGTTTTGGTCCTAACTGTCCGGCTGCATTACTGTGGTCAGCTGCAGGCTGTCTTCTCTGCTCTCGTCACCGCGGCGACTTGGTTGCCCTGGACCTGGACCGGTACGGCACCTCCGCCAGGCTACTAAGCGGCTAGCAGCTAACAGCTAGCAGCTAACAGCTTGCGGTTAATAGCCCACTTCCTTCTTTCTTCTCCGCCCCCCCCCCCCCCCCCCCCTCGCTCTTTTGGGCCTGAAAGATTGTGGCGGTTACAGCCAAAGATGGGGGAGATGTGGTACTGGGAAGATTGTGTAGGTCTGTGGTCGGGTGGTGTAATCAGAGCCCGCACCAGGGCCGAGGAGAGAGCGGCTGGACTGCGGTGATTGGTTGGCTATGTTATGAGGCCCTGTGGAGTAGACTCCTACAGTTACTACAGTAATAGTCCAGAGTCCCAGAGTGGAGCACAGAACACAGAGAGAGGTAGAATACCTAGGTACATGTTCACTTCACACCGCACCTTCCTATGTATATATATATATTTTTCAACATTGCACTACTGTACATAAGGCCACTGCAAAGTGTGTATATATAAAAATTGTACTATTTTAAATGTGCTTATTTAGTTTAGTTACATTTTTTAATAATTCATATTTTTAAAATGCTGTTGTGTGTAAAGAGTGACGCTGAGGATATGCTACACAATTGTGTTGTACTTGTACAATGACAATAGAGGAGATTCTGACTCTTCTGATTCTGATTCTGATGGAGTTTGGGAAGCATGGTTAGATCCACTTTGGGAGATCGATGAGTTAGAGAGGGATGGATAAGCTAGTAGAAGTAGTAGAAGTAATCGAGAGAGAGAGAGAGAGAGAGAGAGAGAGAGAGAGAGAGAGAGAGAGAGAGAGAGAGAGAGAGAGAGAGAGAGAGAGAGAGAGAGAGAGAGAGAGAGAGAGAGTGTGAGAGAGAGAGAGAGCGAGAACGAGTGAGATAGTGAACTTAGAGGCAAGACACAGCCAGTGAGTTAAAAAATGAACCCGCAAGCCAATACAACCCCCAGTAGGAGCCGTGTGAGGAGGGGAGCATCCTCTCCCTTCTTTATTCATGGACTCTCTATTTCTCTCTCTCTCTCTCTTTCTCTTTTTCATACAGCCCTCCCGTACAATTGGCCACTGTTACCGGGCGGACTACATACGGTCTGTACGTACGTACATACGGACATTGGTACGTTTCTGAATTCCATTAACCTTATCCGCCTATGTGGGCTAAATGTCAGCCCGGTGTGCGGCGTGGGAATGGAATCGGTCATTGGTTCGGTAACCGCCGGTAACCGTTCTCCATCCGGGGGCCGCCGCCCGAGTTTCCCTGCTCTGCTCTCCGCCCTGTGGGAACATCATCACCACCAACATGGAGGAAGAGAAGAGAAGGAGAACAAAAAAAGGAAAAAAGGGCGGAAGTCTTGCTCAAGCGGCGAGGTGTGTTGTGTGTATTCACTCACTCACTCACTCAGGAGGAGGAGGAGGAGGAGGAGGAGGAGAGGAGGAGGAGGAGATGGAGGAGGAGGAGGAGGAGGAGGATGGGGAAGAGAAGGATGGGGAGGAGGAGGAGGAGATGGAGGAGGAGGAGGAGGAGGAGGAGGTGGAGGAGGATAAGGAGAAGATGGAGGAGGAAGAGGAGGAGGAGGAGGAGGAGGATAAGGAGAAGATGGAGGAGGAGGAGATGGAGGATGGGGAGGAGGAGGAGGAGAAGGATGGGGAAGAGAAGGATGGGGAGGAGGAGGAGGAGATGGAGGAGGAGGAGATGGAGGAGGAGGAGGATGGGGAGGAGGAGGAGAAGGAGGAGGATGGGGGGAGGAGGAGAAGGATGGGGAGGAGGAGGAGGAGGAGGAGGAGATGGAGGAGGATAAGGAGAAGATGGAGGAGGAGATGGAGGAGGAGATGGAGGATGGGGAGGAGGAGGAGGAGGAGAAGGATGGGGAAGAGAAGGATGGGGAGGAGGAGGAGGAGATGGAGGAGGAGGAGATGGAGGAGGGGGAGGAGGAGGAGAAGGAGGAGGATGGGGGAGGAGGAGAAGGATGGGGAGGAGGAGGAGGAGGAGGAGGAGAAGGATGGGGAGGAGGAGGAGGAGGAGGAGGAGAAGGATGGGGAGGAGGAGGAGGAGGAGGAGGAGGAGGAGGAAGGAGGAGGAGGAGGAGAAGGATGGGGAGGAGGAGGAGGAGGAGGAGGAGGGGGAGGAGGAGGAGGAGAAGAATGGGGAGGAGGAGGAGGAGGAGGAGGAGGAGAAGGATGGGGAGGAGGAGGTGTAAACAGGGCTGTCAAAAAAAAAAAACAATAGCGGGCCGATACTTAATCTCTTCCTAGACAGCTAATGTAGTGTATAACAAAAAATGGGCTTGTAGAAACGATCAGGAGCTAACGGCTAACTGTGCTGTGGCTTTGAGGGGGGAGGGGGGAGAGGGGGGGGGGGGGGGAAGGGGGCATCACATCGATTGGCAGAGGATTACACAGAGCGATGTGAACGTCGATAGGTGGCGAGGAGGAGGAGGAGGAGGAGGAGGAGGAGGAGGAGGAGGAGGAGGAGGGAGGAGGGATGAGGGACGCCCGCTGCTCGTTAGGGAGGCTGAGTTATGGCTCCAGGAGCCGCGCGCGACCTGGCGCCGTCGGGGTCGTGTCCCGGTACCTCTCTCCGCTTGATTTGCTTTTGTTTCCCCCCGTCGGTATAGTTGTGACACTGTTGTTGTTTTTACCTCTCTCTCTCTCTCTCTCTCTCTCTCTCTCTCTCTCTCTCTCCTCTCTCTCTCACGCTCTCTCTCTCACGCTCTCTCTCTCTCTCTCTCTCTCTCTCTCCTCTCTCTCTCTCTCTCTCTCTCTCTCTCTCTCTCTCTCTCTCTCTCTCTCTCTCTCTCTCCTCTCTGTCATCCACACAGTGTTCTCATGTTGCTTGTAACCAAATCTCAAGGCTCTTCGCTTCTTTGTAGCAAGCGTCACTAATACACACACACACACACACACACACACACACACCACACACATGCACACACACACACACCACACACACACACACACACACACACACACACACACACACGCAAACACACACACACACACAACTACACACACACACACACACAACTACACACACACACACACACACTACCAGGTTTAAGGATAGTTTTTATCCACAGGCAGTGCACCTACTGAACTGCTAGGAGTGCTGCCACTATCATATCATAACATGTCATTAACATTACACTGTCATACTTTGATGGACTTTCTGGATTCATCACAGTTACTGCACTGTACTGCACTGTATTCACGATGCTGCTGCACTACTGGCACTTTAAATGTTTTAAAGATTATTGTAAAAATCAGTGGCGAACCGTGTCTATCACAACTAGACCTTCTGTAGACCAACCCCCCCCCCCCCCCCCCACCCCCCCCCCCCACCCGGATTCGCACATTCGGGTGTTCTAGTCAGACGGACGTCACGGAGGAGTCACTTTATGCGTTATCTCATTTCGGCAGATGAGATTGTCGCAGCCAATTTACAAGTGTACCATAGTTGGTAAAGGTATGAAATGTAGTGAAGTAACAGCACAACACAGCACCACCACACACAGGCTATCGATGAAAGGGACGGTCTAAAACGCTCAACGTGAAAAGGCTTAACGTAACTTAAAGTTCCAAAACAGCATTCAATAATCACTCTCAATAATCAATGTCTCTGGCATATGTCTTGTCATTAGTACTTTCACCTAAATATCAAAACCTAAATCCTACTATTACGAAAGTTATGTTACATTAAGTGTTTTCCTCTCATAATGCTGCGTTAAAAGCTTAAAGCAGCTTAAAGACTTTTCCTTACTGGCTCAATAGAGAGGAAAACACTTAATGTCACATAATGTCCATAATGGTAGAATTTAAGTTGAGATATTTTGACAGGTGAAAGTGCTAATGACAAGACATATGCCAGAGAAATGTGGTGATTATTTATCATGGTTTTGTAACTCTTAGTTACGTTAAGCCTTTTCATGTTAAGCGTTTTAGACTGTTCCTCGATGACTTACTGTACTGGTACTGTACTGTAGCTCACTACATCGTCACACACCATGAGGGCCTTCTCCACTCAGATAGGACTATTAGGTTTCATAGACAAATGGCTGCCACACAACCACCACCACACTTCGTAACAATTACCAATGCAAAGAAAGATCAAGTCAAATGCACAACAATGCTTGACAAACTCAAGACAGCCATTAAGTAATCATTCAACAAGTGTGTGGAAACAAAATGCAACAACCAGCTCAATGAGATGCAACACTGCGCCAAAACCAGTAAAGACAAATTAGTCTCACTCACCAATGATGTTCACTTAAAGACCAAATCCATTCTCCTGTCCTTGAATGTTTCGATAACCCGGTCATAAAGCTGATCACTGCTTTTCAGATCCTAAATAATTTGCCTTTAAATAGCTATGGAAGCTAATGCAGTGAGTCGGGATTGTCCTGTTCTGTTCCTCCATATGTTTTTATCCATTTGAGGGCGAAAATGTCCTTTCCACAGATGCAGTGGTGACCGGGATCGTTTTTACCTTTTTTATAATGTCCATCTTTTCACTGACTGGTTGTCTTGAAAAGGGTACTAACAACAATTCCACAACAACATCATCTTCACCTGTTGCCATTTCGACGTAAAAAATCAACGTAGAAAAAAAACTATGTAGCATTAAGCGAGATCCTGTGGGGAAATCTGAAAGAATACGCCCATTGGCTACAAACCAATATATTATTGGTTGATCAAATTGTCAATCCAAACGTACGCATTCAGTCTAAGGGCCAAGGCATTCGCGAGTACTTTGGTTAAAGGATATTCTTCACAGCAACCCATAAAAATATCTGATTGGTTGCATTTTTTTCTAACACAAAACCACTCAAATGCGTCGTGCATGGACCGAGAAAGACAAATAAATCAACATGACACTGTATTACAGAGCAACAACACAGATACAATTCTCATTTATTCATTTTATTTAAATTGTATTCAATTAATTTATTAATTAATACAATTAATTCAATAGATTTTGCTTTTGGTTCCAGGGTCTTCTCTGAATACCTTGAAGGTATGTACATAATACATGTACATAATATTATTATTTTTTGTATTATGTATTATTGTTTATTTTTATTGTATATATTATTTTGATGGTATTGTTTTGGAGATGTATTTGTATACTGCGGGAGGGAATGGGGAGTAAGCATTCCAATGTACCTGTTGCAATTGGCAAATAAAACAATCTTATATGTTGTATCTTGTACAAATGTCAACACACATAAACCTGAACACACATTCTCCAACACACACAAATCAAATACACACAAACACACACACTTACACACATGCACACCAACCTGTACGTACATGGACACACACACACACACACACACACACACACACACACACACACACACACACACACACACACACACTCTGTCATTGAGCCTTGTGTGAGGATGTACAGGTTACTGTATGGCCTGGTACGCAAATTTTAAATATTTTCACATTTCATTCAGTTGTCAGTTCGCCTGCCTCATTGAATTAAACTCGTCACTAATCAAACAAATCCATCAAACTCCCACATAATGTCCAACGCTTGAAGAGACAATGAAGAGCGCTCAACCGTCACATCCATATGGGACCCATGACCCAATATGGATGTTGGGACGTGCATCGTGTTTAAAACACAAACGGCATGGAAACAGGCATGTCTTAGGCTGTGAAAATACCCTTCATTCAGACCTATGGGTTTTGGGCACACCCAATGAAAAACGTACTCAAAGATATTTAACGATAACACGGAGCATTTAGAACGGGTACCGCAGTCCAAATTCACAATGTTGTAGACAGTTGTCCCTGCCCCCCCCCCCCCTCCTTTTTCTGCCCCAGACTCGAAGCACACACGTGTTGCCAGGTTGAGGTGGAGGACACTGAACAAACACCAGATTAAGACTCCCCCAGATTGACGTTAAGCATGGCTGTGGTCATGGCAAGCTTCTTGTTCAAAAGACGACAAGGCTTTTTTTGTTTTAAGGGTCGGTTTCCAATCTCCAAGTTGATCCAGTTCATTTCCTTGCTTGCATGGCGGCAGGCTGCACGCTGTGTTTGTGTGCCAATTTGTTTCAAATCTGGCAACTCGGAGGGGGGTGGAGGGGGTGGGGGGGGGGGGGTATTCAGAGAATAGTAAACACACACAGCAACCAAAACACAAAAAAAATTTAAATTCCAAAGCAGAACCTACTGGCTGTATTGTTGAAGCCAGTATTTTCAACATGGCACGTTAATCTCTGACGACCTATTATGGTCATTTTAGGATTAAGTACAGTATACAAGTATAAGCACCTTTTTTATAGCACCCGGTTGCTCATTGTGCTGTTACATGTATTTAGGTACACTAAAAGTAGCCTGTAAAAATGATAGAATAGAACATTTGAGAAGATTGGAAAAATTGTTTAAATATATAACTCTTATTATTTTGCTTCATTTCTAAATCTCTGCAGACCGGTGGTGGCCAATGAAAACCACTGTTCTAGACCACCACAGTGATTTTAAATCTGACCATTACACAGAACCCCCCCCCCCCCTACTTATACTCTCCTGGTGATTACTAACAAGTCACACACTTTCGTGTGTGTGTGTGTGTGTGTGTGTGTGTGGGGGGGGCGGGGGGTGGAGTGGGCGGTGTGGGTGTGTCTCTGTCTGTGTATGATGAGTATGTCACCCCCACAGTAGGTTGATGGAAAACTAGGGCTGGTGCTTTTTAAAAGACCTCAGTTTGCTTCACTTTTTCCCCAACATGATGGAAATAACTATAATTTTGCCACACCTTCATCTGCCGATACCCCATCTTTGTCAGTTGTCATGGGAACAGCTCCCCGGCTACGAAGATTGACATAGAGCGTTATCTTGTTTTGTTTTTTTCTTGTACTGCAATGGTAAAGTTTCATATCAAATCAGGACTATCTGTGTTCTCCTTCTCTCTCTCCACTGTTGAGTTTCAGCTTTTTGTTCTCTCTCTCTCTCTCTCTCTCTCTCTCTCTCTCTCTCTCTCTCTCTCTCTCTCTCTCTCTCTCTCTCTCTCTCTCTCTCTCTCTCTTCTCTCTCTTTGTCTCTCTCTGTCTCTCTTTTCCTCTCTCTTTGTCTCTCTCTTTCTCTCTCTTTATCGCACTTATTTGGAGACTGTATTGTCTGTGTGTGAAGAAATGGTGTGTGTGTGTGTTCTCCACATGTGTGTGTGTGTGTGTGTGTGTGTGTGTGTGCGTGTGCGTGTGCGTGTGCGCACGCTTGGCGCCCCTACTGCACATAAATAAATTGGTAGAAATCCAGCAGTAAAGAGTCTGAGATAAGGACGTCGAAGCAGAGAGAGACTGAGCGAGATAGCAGGAGAATGACATTTTCCCAGGGCGCTGCGAGTCCATAGAAAAGACACCCTCGAGGGGGAAAAACCAAAGCTCAACAATCAACATATTCCACACACACACACAAAAAAACCCTGCCGAATGACCACCCATCTTTTTCTCTATGTTGATTCTCTATTTCATCCTCCTTCTTAAGATGCACCGCTATCGGCACGCAATTTTTCTACGCCCCCCCCCCACCCCCCCCCACCCCCCCCCTCCCTGTCTCTCATCTTGCGTGAACGTAAAATTGACATTCAGAGCGTATCTCACTTCCGTAAAATGAGATGTTGTTAAGCTAAAATGGTTAATAAGCTGGGAAGGACGAAGAAAACCTAGGAGGAGGAGGAGCGGCTGGCGGTGAACGCCGTATGAATGAAACGTGCTGCTAGCAAAAGCGTTAGCGCTGTTGAAAGCTTTTTTATTTATTTTTTTTGATAAAGAGAAGCGGAAACATGTTGTTCTTATTGGTTGAGATTTGGTTGACAAATTGAGCTTCAGAGACAAAAATAATTTCCGCCCGGAGCAAGTTCAGTTGATTTAATTTAGATGTAAAGTATGTTGTGGATTGAAATTGAAGTGAGTTAACAAGGTGGAAAAAGTCGTCTTCATTCCACGGTTGCCTTTTAATGAATATTTTTTCGACCCAGGGCTATCACATTTAAATTGCACATCACACGGACACCTTAATTGAACCAATGGAATTTAGCCACGCCAATTGCAAGCACAATGATTGGATGAAAAAAAGGGCTGTTGAAGCATGGACCCTGTTTAACAACCAATGAAATAGCTCCAAAGGGTTACTAACGTGCGACTGTACTCGGAAGCACGGAGCAATAAACGTGTAACTGCAGCAACACTTTCCTGGCTTGCAATCGCTTTTCAAAGGATTTCCGACTTTGCATCAATGCTGCATCCGATTTACATGTGAATGAGTTCACACCATTTACATCTCCGCCATTCTCCATATCCATTTAATATCTCCCCATATCAGTTCAGATTCGAAGCCTATTAAATGTCCACTGAAGTTGATGCATAGCTGTGTGTGTGTGTGTGTGTGTGTGTGTGTGTGTGTGTGTGTGTGTGTGTGGTGTGTGTGTGTGTGTGTGTGTGTGTGTGTGTGTGTGTGTGTGTGTGTGTGTGTGTGTGTGTGTGTGTGTGTGTGTGTGTGTGCCTTGCGTTTGGGAATACAGTGTATTTTTCTTCAGCAGCACAATTCTGCCGAATAGCAAATAAAAATCCAATAAGCATTGCCAATATTGTTTGACGAAGATTAGATTAACATTGAAATTAGTTTCCCTGGCCATCTAGACTGATCGTTGTCAAAGACTCACTCCTGGAATTCCTTAAGTAGGTTGATAACAAAGTGTGGATCTTTGCTATCAATCAGTTTTAATTGTGTTGTATTATTATTATTGTATTAAACCGAAGCTACATTTGGTTTACACAAATAAATGGATTCATTTATAGACATGCAAGTAGCCTGAAAGGGGAACATCTCGCTGAAACCTGAGAGATGAGCACAGAGGAAATGTGTAAATCAATGATCAAATGCTGAATGTTTGCTGCCGATATTGCAAAAAATTCAGTTCTGTTTGTAGTGGAAATGAGTCCGTCCATACACTTTCCAAACTCCCCGCCCTGACCAACTCTCCCATCATTTCAGATCCGTCACTCCTTACTATGCCATCAGTACAGCGGCAGTATAGCTCAGGAGGTAGAGCGGTCGCCGGAAGGTTGCTGGTTCGATCCCCGGCTCCTCCTAGCAAAACAACTGCCGAGGTGTCCTTGAGCAAGACACCAGACTCCTACACTGCTCCCCGGGCAGCTGTATCAATAGCTGATCGCTGCTCCTAATACTAGGAGGGGTTAAATGCAGAGAAATTCCTTTCACTGTACTTTATTACTGTAATTATTATCATCACCTTATTCCTTATTCCACCTTTACCTGCAGCTCATTCCCTCGCTAGTCCCTCAGTGATATTACCAGTCTACTTCTCTTTGTTCCCTGCCCGATTGTCTTGTGCGTTACGCCAAACTGTCTACAAGCATTCCACATTGCTGGGTTTTTTTCCCGACCTGTTTTGATTTGTACCTGTTTCCTGGACCTTGAAGTCCCTGAAACTGTAGTTACATTGCTATTCCATCTCCTTGCGGTTCAAACCGGCCAGTACCAGCCCAAAATGTACGATACAATCTCTACCGTACGCTGTGATCACAACCTGCAACTTACCCCTATGGAGGCGGTGGGGGGACTACAGGAGATTGTGGCCTGTCCCGATAGAGAGGTATGGAAAGCATGCAGGACCACCTCCAGACGCTCTCCATTCCATAGGAACATGGATGGACCGGTTAATGCTGGGGACCTCAGATCTCTGGTGTGATCTTCTCCTCCGCATCGGATGCGTCAGGGATGAACTGGCGGCCCATGATCCTCCCAGCAGATCCTTATGTGTCTCTTTTATTGTGGGGAGAGAGAGAGAGAGAGAGAGAGAGAGAGAGAGAGAGAGAGAGAGAGAGAGAGAGAGAGAGAGAGAGAGAGAGAGAGAGAGAGAGAGAGAGAGAGAGAGAGAGAGAGAGTCATTCCATCCTCCAGGGTTAGCTCCTGGACGGGTTCCCTCTCCGGTGGTTCCTGCCACCCAATGCAAATCGGCCAGACTGTCTGTACACAGCGGAACGAGGTGTGTGCAGACGGTATTACTGCCTGCACTGCGGCCAGGACTGCCCTTTTGTTGTACTTACTGCCCTTGTAAAAGCTCACCAGTAGTGTGTTCACAATAGCAAAACTATATTGTTAAAAAAATAAATGGAATAATGGATGACATGGAACATTGAACTTATTTTTTTATTATGATTTTTTTTTGTTATAAGTACTAATATTTTGACAATTTTAAGCGAAGCCAGAAAACTACACGGGTGAATTATTGTTAGCAGTGTGTTCATACATTTTAATATATCCAACCAGGACTGGAGGAACTGAATATCTAAAGCTCAGCTCTTTTTCTCACGTTTACATTAGTCCCCTCTTCATATGTCATCGCACTGCTGCGTACATATAAAACCTTAAATCCATTGCAGAGATAAGTGCTAGCAGTGCTTTAGTGCACATTTTAATCACCCACTTTCACAGGAATTTTCAAGTTGCTCAAATGCGTGTCGTGTGCCGTCTAATAATCCTGGGGTTGAGCTTCCACCGTGAAGTGCCAGACTTACAGTCAATGAAATTTATCGTTTTTTTCATGATCAATAAAATGGTAGGTAATGTGCAGTGTTTAGTTTTTTTACGTACACGTAGGTGGGTTTTTGACATTTTAGAATTAATACATTTATAAAATGTATAATTGTAATTCTTTATAATTGGACAATTGTAAAATAATTACAACAAAGACAATTAAATCAAGGTCATAGTATATGTGTTCTTGGAGCCTTTTACATGGTATGCAGTAATCTGTGATCTACACTTGAGTTTATGCGATTATGCTTTGATGGTTAACTTTATATTTGCAACTAGATATCACATGTTAACAGCGTCATGTCTCCGTAGGCCTACCCCTCCTTGGGGGAGGTCTGCGCTCTCTGTCTGCGCTCTCTCTACTGAGCACACATCTTGTAATGGAAAGAATGATTGGCAAAAATGTACATGCCATGATTACCAATAACAGTGTAAGTATGTTTGTCATGTATAATTGATGTTGTCGAGCTGCATACTTTTGTAGCAACTTGAAGTTATACCAAAGTTAATGGAAGCAGTACATTGTTTGCCACATTAGGTAGGTTCCCTAAAAGGCGGAAGCCACATTCAACAGTGATCATTGCCCTTAATTGTCTCGTCGAGGGTGAAAAAGTTTACAAAATCATTTTTTACAAAATAAATCCCACTCAACATATGTTTGAGGGCTAATTAGAGCTATCTATCACATTCACTAACATGTTGCTTTTTAACTCTTTGAACAGGTCGGCATGTCTGTCGGCGAGACGCTTTGCAGAGTTGACTTTGTCACAGTTTCCCTCTCAGTTTCCCTGCATGCTCCTGGTTGTATTGGATTTGGCCTGGACACACAGCTAGGGGGTCCTCAGGGACTTCTGAGAGGTACTGCTTTATTCTCCATACAGAATGTGTGTTTTCTGTGTCAGGAATTTTAAACCTGAATTAATCCAAAGTTTCAGCTGGCGACAGGCCAACTAAATGACTGAGGCGTCATTATCAACAAGATCTTCCCCATTCTTCAGATGTCTGATGACCACTAATCAATATTATGTTGGCAGGATAGCTCAGTCTGTTGGGACTTGGCTTGGGTACCGGAAGGTCGCCGGTTCAGGTCCCCAGGTACCCTGGGCACTGCCGAGGTTCCCTTGAGCAAGGCACCAGACCCCTACACTGCTCCCCTGTATATACAATAGCTGCCCACTGCTCCTCATACTAGGATGGGTGAAATGCAGAGGAACTAATTTCACTGTGTGTACATGTATGTGACCAGTAAAGAGGAAGATTTGGATGTATTACTAAACGTATAGCTCCTTTACTTAAAGCACCGCTTTGCTTTAGCATGCACAGTAAACCATTACTACCATGACTTAAAACACTCAATAGAGGCAAAGAAAAAACATTCATAAGTTATTAATAAGTTGTTGTATTTCTTCAAAAACATTTGACTTTGATATCATAATTTTTTTATATTGTTCCCATATTTTCTGGCTTTCTTTTTAATGATCTTATTATCGAATGGCTTATGTGTATGGGTGACACTTTTGACATACAATTGACTCCATTCACTGGCGTCTCTAAATATAAGAATGGATTTAGTAGCGTGATGTAGTGACATGTAAGAAGAAGGCATGTCACCTATCACGGCGTAACAGGGTTGCTCACTCAGAGATCAACATGCTAAAGGTATTGCCTCCAAATTAACTTGCAAGTCTATACTGTTGATATTCCCCGCATTATGTTGACAAGTTGGTGAAAGTTGGTGGTTCAGCTGCAGTTTTTGGTTCCTGTCCCCTCGTTGGCCCTGTAAGGGTAAGGTGGGGACATTCCCCACCTTATTCAAGATTCAAGATTTGTATTTTCCATATGCACCAAGTACAATGGAATGCTTACTCCCCCATTCCCATTCCGCAGTATGAATTACTACTACTGTAAAAATAAACGGTGAATAATAATAGCAATAAAAATAACAATACAGTGACTGATGGGAGATATGTGCTCGAGTTGAATTGTGCAAAAAGCATTAAAAAAACATTTTAAACTGCTAGTAGTGCAGCAGCATCGTGAATACAGTTCAGTACAGTGCAGAACAGTGAAGTAACTGTAATGAGTCCTGAAAGTCCAGCAAAGGTGTGATAGTGTAATGTAATATGGATGACAATGATATGAAAGTGGCAGCACTCCTAGCAGTTCAGTAGGTCACTGCCTGTGGATAAAGACTGTCCTTGAACCTGGTAGTCCTTGTAGTACGGATGCTGCTGAACCGGTGACTCTGTTATGACCCAAACAAGACCGGCGAGCCAAATGTGCCATAGAACCCAGAAGAAGAGACAGGACACCCAAAACAACGGATAATGTCTTTATTGAAAAATCCACAAACTCAAAAACAACAGGGTAGGGTTGGATAGGTTACGAGGTATGGTCGACACGGGGAGATGGTCCAGAGGGCGGAACGCGGAGAGGGTCCTTGGAGTGGGGGGGGGGGGGGGTAGGACGAGACGCGACGTAGTCGGAGCTGGAGACACAGGTTCTCGAGTAGGAGGGAGCCATAAGGTTCTCAATGATCAAGCGCCCGACGTCGGTCTTCAGCAGCCTTAAGAAGGGTAGATCCCAGGTGTTCATTAGCCTCAGCCGGCCCCATTATGATGGGCAACACCTGGGATTGGTTAGAGTGTGGGGGCACAACAGACTGGACCGTAGGGGGGAGAAGAGATGGTGCCCAGGGTGGTTGCGGTCCTTTGTGATGGAGATGGCCTTCTTCCGATATCTGGTCCTAGTTGTATTGCCTCTAGTTTTTCAATATATCTTCTTGGTAGAAACAGGTAAACAGAAAATGTAGCTTTAAGTAAGGATTTGTTTTTTTTCCACTGAACGAGAATGTGTGAATGCTAGGGTTTTAGTTGGGGGGCTATTTCAGGAAATGACACAAGTTGATAGCTTCATATTTTCCCTTCCGTGGATTATGAGGGTCAAATGGCCAACAATCTTTCTACACCGACGGACGCAAAACCTTTACAAGCTCTCCCCATAATCTTAGAGTTCCAGCTGTTTTTGATTTTTTACTTTTGATTTATATGATGCCTGGGTGAAGAAAACAGGGTCTTGTCCTGTTTGTGTAACTCTACCATGTCCTTCCTACAAAATAACCAACCGACAACCAATCTTCCTTATGTGGTTGTTTTGGTGAGAATCCTCGAATCCAGTCTGATTCTTTGTGAATCTATTGTTGATGTCACTTCCTCTAGAACTTTTAGTTCCAGAGTTGTAGTGCATTCACGACCACGGCAAATTGATCAGCAGTGTGTGTTTGTGTGTGTCTGTGTGCGCACATGTGTGCGTATATGTGTGTCTATGTATGTGTGTGTGTGTGTGTGTGTGTGTGTGTGTGTTTGATAATACACCTCACATCTTGTTTCCCTATTAGCCCAGGTATAGGAACCCCAAGCGTCTGCACACAGCTAACACAATGGTGTGTAATAAGAGAAACAGAGTGTTTGCAAAGGAATATTGCAGCACAACAAAAGGTCCTCCCTCCTATTAAATCGGTGTGTGTGTGTGTGTGTGTGTGTGTGTGTGTGTGTGTGTGTGTGTGTGTGTGTGTGTGTGTGTGTGTGTGTGTGTGTGTGTGTGTGTGTGTGTGTGTGTGCCTCTATGCACATAGTCTAGCAGCCCTGAATACCTGCATACTCATTGTCAGCTCAGGAGATTGACAGCAAGCAAGAAAATGTTTGTGTGTGTTTGTGAGTGTGTGCGTTTTCCTTTCATCCTTTGCCACCGTGTTGTTCCTCCTTTGTTAGTTAAGTTCTTATTTTTTCCAAAACCATATTTTATACAACTTCTCCTTCCTTCAGAGTCTAACTACTCAGTACACCATGACTGACTCTCTCTCTCTCTCTCTCTCTCTCTCTCTCTCTCTCTCTCTCTCTCTCTCTCTCTCTCTCTCTCTCTCTCTCTCTCTCTCTCTCTCTCTCCTCTCTCTCTCTCTCTCTCTCTCTCTCTCTCTCTCTCTCTCTCTCTCTCTCTCTCTCTCTCTCTCTCTCTCTCTCTCTCTCTCTCTCTCTCTCTCTCTCTCTCTCTCTCTCTCTCTCTCTCTCTCGGGCACGTCGAGGGTGTATCTTTCCTGTTTTTCTCATCACTCGTCTCCAGGCGCAATTTTCTCATTTTGTCCGCGTTTGATTTCCACCGAGCTTGACGTCCACTGAATGCAGACGGACCGCACAGGGCCGGCCTGGGATGTTTATCTAGCGCACCCCTCCCTTCCCCTTCCTTCTATCAGCAATTGCTCTTTATCACTGTCCGTTTTCTTCCTCTCTCTCGCTCTCGCTCTCTCTCTCTCTCTCATCTCGTTTCCGTCCTTATCGCCGTGACGTGGGCTTGTTTGATAGCGGTCAGCGTCAGCTCCGAGCACTATCAGCCCCCCCCCTCCCTCCTCCCTCCCCGATCCGTTTAACTCCGAGCGTGGCTGAATGTGGACCCGGACCCGGGTTCTCCGTCAGAGAGAGACGCTCGTGGCTGTCGCCCAGCGATCCGTCTGCTCGGTGATCCATTGGCCCGGCCTCGTCAATGAATACAAATAGAGAGAGTCATTATTCAATCCCGCAGAAGCCGTTGCAGCAAATTGTTAAATTTTAAAGCGCTGCTAATGAGGTGATTAAAAAGTCTAAGCGAGGGAGGTTAGAATGTATTCTGATACTCGAACCCGGCCAACCCACACGCAGTGAGTGCGTTTGAGTGCGTGCAAAACACACACACGTGCACACACACACACACACACACACACACACACATACACATACACATGCGCACTAACTAACACACACACTCACACTCGTTTTAGTCATTAATGAAAACAAAACTACCCCCTCACCACCACCACTTATACTTGAACTCTGGCAACTTACCACACACACACACACACACATTCACATAGACATACAGACACACACACACACACACACATAGTCATTAATGAGCCAGCAGCAACCCCCCCCCCTTCCCCCACACTGAATGCACACACACATTTCTATTATGTGTGCATGCCCTCCTGCCTGTGTGCAATATGTGTAAACACATTGTTCAGTTTAGACTTAAACTATATTCCAAAACATTGCAATACATACAGCCTGGAATTGTACAATCACAATGTGTGTGTGTGTGTGTGTGTGTGTGTGTGTGTGTGTGTGTGTGTGTGTGTGTGAGCATTTGGGAGTGTGAGTGTTGGAGGTTGATTGAGGTGATGGAGTATGGGACAGCGTTTACTTTAGGTGTGTGTGTGTGTGTGTGTGTGTACATGTGTGTGTGTACATGTGTGTGTGTGAGTGAATGAGTACACGTGTGTGTGAGTGAGTACATGTGTGTGAGAGAGTGAGTACACGTGTGTGTGAGTGAGTACATGTGTGTGTGTGT
>CM051017.1:22935273-22942773 GCA_027704905.1 Muraenolepis orangiensis
CCTTTGTTATTACTCCAGGGGCCAGGAGTTCTCGAAAACAAGACTGAGAGGGTTTTTGGTGAGCAGCCTCCCTGCTGCCCAAGAGCCTGTTGACAGAGAGACAGAGAGATTATTGACAGCCCATAAATATCTCATACCTGTGCACTCCACACATTGTCTACCAATTCTGTCAGAAGAGCTTCTTTGACCTCCGATGACCCCCGTTCTGAGCAGAAACTCAACTCCGGCCTAGCCATGAGTGAGGTGCACGTTTCCCCCCTGACAGGATCAATGCATTTCAATGAGGGAGGGGGGAGGGGGGGGGGGGGGGGTGGGGACATGCGTAGAGGGCGATGTGTGAGAACGCTGCCATACAAAGTCCGTCGGAAGCCCTCGGGCGTTTCGTCGCAGTTAATCGAAAACTTAGCTTTAACTGGAGAAGCTGAACCGCTAGGTCAAAGCCCGGCGGTAACGCAATCACGCCGTGAACGTTACACACGCGCGTCTCCTGTGAGCCGGCGGGTCAGAGGAAGCAGACCCGCTGTCAACGCAAAGTCATTATCATTGTTTTGAACCCATTTTCCTGTGCGCCGCGGGCCATCTCTGAGGTCCCCTGAACCTCACCGTCATCGTGGCCCGTTTGTACCGCGTCATGACTTCCCGCCGCCTCTCCATCCCATCCCTTCCTGCCCGTGTTTGTCCCTGATTTTCCCTGATCTTCTCTGATCATCCTTGATCTTTTCTGATCTTCCCTTCTCTCTGTCCCTCTGTCTCTCTGTCTCTCCCTCCTCCCTCTCTCTCTCTCTCTCTCTCTCTCTCTCTCTCTCTCTCTCTCTCTCTCTCTCTCTCTCTCTCTCTCTCTCTCTCTCTCTCTCTCCTCTCTCTCTCTCTCTCTCTCTCTCTCTCTCTCTCTCTCTCTCTCTCTCTCTCTCTCTCCTCTCTCTCTCTCTCTCTCTCTCTCTCTCTCTCTCTCTCTCTCTCTCTCTCTCTCTCTCTCTCTGTCCCTCTTTCTGTCCTCTCTCTCTCTCTCTCTCTGTCCCTCTTTCTGTCCCTCTACTCTCTCTCTCTCTCTGTCCCTGTCTCTCTCTCTCCTCTCTCTCTCTCTCTCTCTCTCTCTCTCTCTCTCTCTCTCTCTCTCTCTCTCTCTCTCTCTCTCTCTCTCTCTCTCTCTCTCTCTCTCTCTCTCTCTCTCTCTCTCTCTCTCTCTCTCTCTCTCTCTCTCTCTCTCTCTATCACTTCCATCTGTCCATCCCTTCCTCGTTTCCCTTCTCCATCCGGCCCTGTCCATTGCCTCACCTCTGTCTCCACTCCTCTTTCCTTTTTTAGTTTGTCCCTTCCTTCCCTTCCTTCCCTTCCTTCCCTTCCTTCCCTTCCCTCTCTGCAGGACTCTCTTCTTGTCCTCCACACCAGCCCCGCTCCCCCCTCTTTCCCTCCGTCACTCTTCCTGTCTTTGTCGGGAGGACAGTGCTTCCAGGAATTATTCTTCAGAAGGAAGCATCGGCTTCCAAACTCCTGCTAACGTCTGTCTCCCCCCCCCCCGTCTATCTGTTAACCCAGTTGTGTCTACAATACACTTTCCCCTCAGTTTGTCATGTCAGATCTTCCAAAAAGCAAATACAACTCTATCCACGGTCCTGATGGCACAAGTAATAATCGAGTAGAAGGCTATTCTAAAAAGATGCGTTTTTAGGACGAGTTTAAGTGATGGTAACACGGTCCTCCTGTACAGGCTTGACACTCGGGAACTCTGTGGCCCCGGGTCTGTGATTGGATCCCTCGCTCCACGCTAAATATTCAAAACACGTTTTGCCGTTTTTGAAGTTCCCTCGTTTATGGGGGTTCTTTTAGTTGCTGTATTTCGATTGGTATTGGTAGCGAACAACCGCACACAGCCGGGTTTTTGGAGATGACAGGGGGGACATTTGCTTCATGTTCGACATTAATTTCATGTTTTGGCAATGAATGGCTTCTGCTGTATAGGACAAATTAAGTTCAAATATGTGAAGTACTGTGATGTGGAACTGAGTGCTCTACCTGCGTGCATTACTTTCCCCAAACGCAGTTTTGGGCGTATTTAATTTCATTTTCATGGTCTCACTCACCGATATGCATATCAGCAGCCTTGGGCCTGAACTCAGGGCTTGGGGCGTAGCTTTAATTAATAGCCGGTTATCTGTCCACATCGTGCCCAGATTGCTGTCCACAATGCTATGAGATCCTGGGAATGCTAACTGGTGCACAATGTGAGCAAGATCCGATCTGGAAAGGTCCACACCTAACATTAAATAAAATCGGTCACAAACTGCTGTTTGTGTGCGTGTGTGCATGTGTGTGTGTGTGCGTGTGTGTGCGTGTGTGTGTGCGTGTGTGTGTGTGTGTGTGTGTGCGTGTGTGTGTGTGTGCGTGTGCGTGTGTGTGCGTGCGTGTGTGTGTGTGTGCGTGTGTGTGTGCGTGTGTGTGTGTGTGTGTGTGTGCGTGTGTGTGTGTGTGTGCGTGTGCTGTGCGTGTGTGTGTGTGTGTGCGTGTGTGTGTGTGTGTAACCAAGGCTTTTTTATCCATTTTGTGACTTGCCAACAATTGAAAATGTTGCTTTTTGTGGGACTTTCAACCCTTCCAGAAGGTGTTTGATATTCCAGCAGTAGATGGCCAGATGTATCTTGGTTGATAATGGTGTGGAATCATAGTTTGGAATGGAACTCAAAAATAACACAGATACCCACCAATATTATGACAGTGTTCAGATAATTAGCCCACAGGGGCTACGGTTTTTTTTTCTCCACGCGTTCAATATATTTGAAGGTATCTCAGTTGCTACCAATATTCCCGGGACGTGTTGCAGGGCGAGTGATACCTACTCAACCCGGCAATATTATTGTATTAATGACTTCAAAGTGCTTCTCGAAAGAATTATCGTCACGGCAGCCCGTCTAGCAGGACACAAGCGTTGCTGTCATGCATCCCAATTGCGATGAAACTCCCTGCAGTCATATTCAGTGGTGTCATAATCTGAACGGTTACATCACAGTCAAATTTAGATTCCCCCCCCCCCCCCCCCGGTAAAGTCAAAGTAACATGGACTGAAGCAAAATGTAGTGCCTGATATCCAACCGGCAGGAGTAGTCATCGACCTATCAGGCCTGATAGTAGTCTATCAGACCTATCAGGCCTGATAGTAGTCTATCAGACCTATCAGGCCTGATAGTAGTCTATCAGACCTATCAGGCCTGATAGTAGTCTATCAGACCTATCAGGCCTGATAGTAGTCTATCAGACCTATCAGGCCTGATAGTAGTCTATCAGACCTATCAGGCCTGATAGTAGTCTATCAGACCTATCAGGCCTGATAGTAGTCTATCAGACCTATCAGGCCTGATAGTAGTCTATCAGACCTATCAGGCCTGATAGTAGTCTATCAGACCTATCAGGCCTGATAGTAGTCTATCAGACCTATCAGGCCTGATAGTAGTCTATCAGACCTATCAGGCCTGATAGTAGTCTATCAGGCTACGCTTTTTAAATGTGTGGTTGACAAATTTGAGTAGAGTTTGTCCAGATTCATATAGATGGGATTCAGCAGAATATTTGCAAATAAAGTGGAATCTATGGAGGCTGTCCTTGCTTCAGGATGGATCTATTGCGAGTCCAATTGCTTGTATGTGAACATCTACTTTTGCAATAGTAAATCTGATTGTGATTCAAACTGCCATGTTCCTCGAGGCAGTAGGAGTGAAGTAGTGGAAAATCTGCCGACCAGATGATTAAAGGACTTCACCGTTTGAATAGAAACGGCTCAAAGGCACTCTGTGTCATCCTACTGCTTTCCATGTGTCGGGTTGTTTTTATAAGAAAAACGTACATCCAAAGGTGATTACAGTTTGAACAAAGTGAGACATCCGCACCCAAATAGAAGATAAAGATGTAGCCCGGCCCGGCCCAGCCAACCCAGGGTGAAAAGGGATGATTGGATTTTTCACACCTTTTCCCAGCCCAAACACCAATACTTCTGGGTCACGCAGTACCCTCTTATAATAGGAAAAAAACCCATGAAAAATAGATGTTCTCCTTGTCGGAAAAACAAATCGTGTCCCTGTGTTGTTTGCTTGCGAGATATATTAAAGATCTGAGGCCTGAGGAAGGCACCTGGAAAACAGCCTTGTTCTAATGATAAGAGAACTGTTTGTATTTCAGGGCCAGAGTCAGTCGACCCACTGATGGATGCGCACGGAGCCAAAGAAACCCACAGTGGGTGGTAGTTTGGTCTGTATTTAGGACCAGACATGTTATTGCCCTGATAATGGCGGGGGATGTCCAATTTGACTATCTCTAACTGCGCTCTATTGGCCTATTCCCGTGAAGGATTTCACAAGAACAGCGTGTGCGTCTGAACGTGCGAGTGGCCAGCGGTGGCCTTTGGCGGAGAGGAGCCGTGTCGGTGTTTGAGGTTCTGGATGTAATCTCGGCAAGCACATCCTGGGTCAAAGGGGTCGCAGACGTTCTCCGTTCTCTTCCTACCCGCGCTCTCGCGCACATTGAGATCGACAACACCTTTTCCAAGGGTGACCCGACCAAGAGAGCCGCACAGCGCAATACAAACAACAGAACCTACGTTTTGGGATTGACGTGCAGAGAGAATTCACCCGAAAGACAGCGGACCACGCCTCCCTCCCCCCCCCCCCCCCCCCATCGCGTCAGACACACTCCCTCCCCCAGTAACGCTGCAGCTTCTGTTATAATAAGCTCTTATTGGTGTGAAATATGGATCCTCCGTCTGTCCATACACGCCCCTCAGCCGATGGAGGAAAGGCAGAAGGAAGGCATTAAATATTGAAGGGCACACCATTAGGAGTTTCCTCGCGGCGCGCTGGCATGTCATTATTCTCGGTGACAGACCGCCGGCCAATCCCTCGCTTCACCCGCGTGCTCTTCCTGAAAGCCAGTGACATCATCGTCTCATCATCATCATCATCGTCTCGCCTAATGAGCTCTCAGCCGGTTGCCCTCTAGATCACACTTACACCGGCTTATTTACTTCATACGCCGAGCCATTGTCGCGTTTCAGCCCCCCCCCTTTGTTAAGTGCCAATCTTTAAGTTGTTTTGACGTGAAGTGAGGACTACTCATGAGGCGGAGTGGGGCGCTGTGAAATGGAGCAGGAGCAGGAAAATGCCTCATTCTCGCTTACTGCCCACTCAAAAAAACAAAGAAGACATTTGACAATGACTTAAAAGAACATTAAAAGATGGAAGGCTATACACGCACATTAGGAATTCCCATTAAAAACAAGCCGTCAGTCACCTGGGGAAAGTTGTGTAAAATAAGAGAATTCCGGGGGCAAGACTTGCCAGGCAGCCACTGAGAATGTTTTGCTGTGGTCGGGATGCTAATGGCTTACGCTAATTATCACCCATTCAATATTGTCTGCACTTTAATTAGTGGATCTATCCTGGTGGACCGGCCACCGCTGTTCCACAAAGAACATTGTGCTCCACTGCTTTAATTCACCCAGAAATGGTCCGTGTTTCTTCCAAAAGCTGCTAAAAGAAAAGGCTTTTTTAATTGGCAGCGAGATAAACAAATACTAGCAATCACAGCCTGATGCTAAAGCCAATATAGCAATGCCATAAGATGCCGTTCTTCCAACGGCTGCTAGATGTCGTTTTTGAATCCCTACTTCTGTCTACAAATTCCAAGTCAAGGCAATTTCACTCCGTTATGTTGAGGCGATCATTTATGTTATTAACTGTTTTAGTTTGAACAATTTCAAATCATAGTTGTTTTTTTTTACATTTTACACAATTGAAAATGACCGAGATTTCACTTTTTTGTTCTTTCTGACTGTCCTGATGTCTCCAACCTCAGGCCACCATCCTTCTCTCCGCTGTTCCCAACATTTAGATGAATCGTGTTTCAATCGGTTCCATCGGCACCAAAGGGGCGGCGTGCATAGATTGGGTTTCAAAGCGTTGATTCTGAAACTTTTTGTTGAACTCGGGAGACATAATACCCAAATAATACAGCATGTGCGGCAACAATCCTGACCGTATCACCTCAAACTGCCTCCCAAGGGCCGATGAGAGAAACCCATGTTCACAGCCAGCTTTTGTCCCTTTGGCAAACTGGGGACCTTTCTAGTTTTCTCTGAATAAGCCGCTCGTTTGGTTGGCGTCACTGCTGTCCCCATCGTTGCTGGCGTGCACAGGGGGGGGGGTGGCGGGATAGCTCAATTTGTTGGGAGTTGGGGCTTGGGATCCGGAAGGGTTGCCGGTTCAAGTCCACGAAACGCCTGGGGCACTGCCGAGGTGCCCTTGAGCAAGGGACCAGACCCCTCTGCACTGCTCCCCGGGCGGCTGTATATACACTTACTACATCCTAATACTAGGATGGGTTAGATGCAGAGAAACACATTTCACTGTGTGAAATGTGTATCTATGTGACAAATAAAGAGGATTTTAAATCCTCCAGATTTAGATGCTAGGGGTACGGGGAGAGAGTCCACTACTGTGTGGACTGCATCAGTTCATTTGTTGTTGTTTGCTTTGTTGCCAGCGTTGGTGGTGGTGGTGGTGGAGGAGGTGGTGGTGGAGGAGGTGGTGGTGGTGGTAGTGGTAGTGGTGGTGGTGGTGGTGGAGGTGGAGGTAGTGGTGGTGGTGGTGGTGGAGGAGGTGGTGGTGGAGGAGGTGGTGGTGGTGGTAGTGGTAGTGGTGGTGGTGGAGGTGGAGGTGGAGGTAGTGGTGGTGGAGGTGGAGGCAGACAGGGGAGACAGGCTTCCATCCTTGGCGTTTATCTCTGCAGGGTTCTCCGCCCGGCAAACAATTTCCGACCCAGCTGGAGTGAGATTTATTTGACACGGGGCTTCATGCTGAACACATTGTGTGGATGCAGATGGGGCTGCCTTGGAGGTGAACGTTCCGGAACGGGAGGTCAGGGAAACGCTTAAAAGTTTTATTACATAAAGTCGGACGTTGCCAGTTGCAAGTGTCTCACCAGTAGACGCAGGCCACTGTTTCTGTGTGTGTGTTTGTGTCTGTGTCTGTGTTTGTGCCTGTGTGTGTGTGTGTATGAATGTGTCTACTCTTGTGTTTTCAGTTGTAGTATGTGTGTGACGGACGAGATGAAATGGATACCGCAAACTGAGAGAGAGACGAGGGAGTGAGGGACACCTCCCCGGTTCAAGGGAGGTGACGGAGGGAATAAATATATGCAGATGAGTCTGGGGCCGTCCAGGAGAAATCTGCCAGACACCCAGGTTGAAACGCTCATGGCCGCCCTAACCCCTAACCCCCCTGCCAGGGTATAGTTACTTTATAGAGGGGGGGGGGGGGGGGGGGGGGTGGTTGCTGCAACACATATTCCCGCGTTCGGATAATGCAGACAGCTCTGTAGGCCAAACCATGTAAAATTCATGCAAAATAACCTTCCACACACGCACACACGCACACCAGACACACACACACACACACACACACACACACACACACACACCAGACACACACACACACACACACACACACACACACACAC
>CM051017.1:22947773-22950273 GCA_027704905.1 Muraenolepis orangiensis
CGGCGGCGTGTTGCACTGAATACAATATCAAGATCATCTCTGGGCTTCCTTTTTTTAAGGGTCTGGTTTTCATATGGTAGCATTTCTTATTTTTCTATTTAGTTTCTTGTTATTTCTGCGGGTTAGCCTCATCCGGCCCGCTAGCCGCCGCTAGGAGGAAAGGCGGTGACTCTCTGAGACGGTCATCATTGATGACGACGGCGTGGTTTGCTTGCGAGCGGCGGCGCTGCCCGCCGCAGTGGCTAATTGGCTGATCTGCATGCCGCCGCTGGAGCGCTGGAGCACGGGTGGGCGGAGGTTATCACCCTCTCGGCTATGCCGGTGGAGAGATGTGCATCCCGATGCTAATGTTTGCCGCTCCTCACTCGCTCCCTCCCTCCCTCCCTCCCTCCCTCCCTCCCTCCCTCGCTTCTGTCTCAGCGCAGTGTCTTTCATAAATAACTAGCTCCTTATTACGCTACTGATTAAAAATGAAAAGAAAAAAAATGAAAAGAAAATGGTAAATGTAATTACTGGCCCACGGGAGTTCATCCCAGCACCTCAGAGGGGTAAGTTCTGACCCCGGGTACCATGGCTACAGGGCTGGACTGGACAGGTTCATGCTCCCCTCAAACCTCTCTGCTTGAGTCAATGGCTTCTGTCCTCCTCCTCTTCTTCACCTCTTGCATACCATTTCTTTCTCCGCTTTCATCCAAAGACAGACACATAATAATTCTAATAATGATGCATTTTGTTTGTATTGCAAGAATCTCAGAGTGCAACAAAATTAAATGCATAGTAAACGTGGCATTTTGGAGCAGGTAAGGAGGGTAATGGATGCTTTTATACAGCGCTTTACAAGTCATGCCTCACATTCACCCGTTCATACACACATTCACCCACCGACGGCGGAGTCAGCCACGCAAGGAGAGAGAGCCAGCACGCCAGGAGCAGTTAGGGTTAGGGGGTCTTGCTCAGGGACACCTCGACACTTTTTGCGAGGAGGAACCGGGGATCGAACCAGCAACCTTCCGGGGGGTGAGGCAACCCACTTGAGGATGCCTTCCGGGGCACTCAAACCACTACTATCCACGACCGACCCTCCTGCCCACCCTCACCCCTCTTTCCCCTCTCTGTGCGGTCGAGGAGACTCATCGGGCGTATCACATGACACTGGCTGTCGTCTGATCTCTGGGACGTCGTGCGCTCTTTCGAAGCGCGATTGAGTGGAACACCGAGGTGATTATCGTATACTCATCCCACACCCGGCTCCCGTCGGGTGTGTGTGTGTGGTGTGTCATAGTGTGTAGTGTGCGCGTGGTGCGTGTGGTGTGTGTGGGTGTGTGAGCGGGATGAGTTGCGTTTTCTTTAAAAGGCACGCCTGCCACCAGCTGCCGGATGTGTGTGTGTCTTCTCGTTGCGTCAGAGCAGAGCTGAGCAGAGCTGGCACATTAAAACTCTCACGCCCCAAACTCTGGCGTCTCCCCCCCCCTCGGCACTGTGGCCAGGCGGGAGTATAAGTCGGGAAAGAAGACAGGAAGACAGAGAAGAAGAAGAAGAAGAAGAAGAAGAGAGGAAAAAATTTAATAAAATAAAATAAAAGAAGGCAAAGAAAAGTACACGCGCATCCACACGTCACGTCACGGTTGCTCACAGGTGCATCTCCCGTTTCGGTAATTGCTGTCATTATTGCTGCGTGTACTCATGTCCGTCGAAGCTTCCTGTTTGGTGTGTGTGTTGGGAGGTGGGGGGGGGGGGGGGGGTGAGCAAGTGTTTCATTGTCACATTCTCCGGCCACGTTTTTTTTATTTTTTTGCATGCCGGGCACGTCGCCACGGCAACATCCAGTTTCTGTGACAATTGTCACGGCGATTGGAAGTGAAACAAATTGGGCCGGAATGGAGAAGCGAGGCTGGCGGTGTGAAACGGCAGCCGCTTGAAACTCCTTTTCTTTTCTCCCTCGCACGCCGTGTGGGAGAGGAGGGAAGGTTGTGTGTGCGTGTGCATGTGCGTGTGGTGTGTGTGTGGGGGGGGGGGGGGGGGGGGGGGTGGGGTGGTAGGGTGGTATTCCTGCCGCCCCAGGCGGTAGAGCGCCCGGGCGCGGTGTTCGACACATACCGGTTATTGGATCGAATCAGTAGAGAGAGTCATCGAGCGATGGAGAGAGTGTCTGTGGATGAGTGGGAGAGAGAGAGATATGTGTGTGTGTGTGTGTGTGTGTGTGTGTGTGTGTGGTGGGGGGGGGGGGGGGGGGTTAGAGAGAGAATGAGAGTGGTAAAGAGAGAGAATGAGAGAGTGGTAGAGAGAGAGAGAGAGAGGGGAGGGGGGGGGGGGGGAGGGATTTGGAAAACATAGGAAGATGGCAGGTAGATGAGGAGAGAGAAAATTAGGGGTGGGGGGGAAGGGGGGGGGGGCTGGGGGGGAGAGTGCTGGAGAAGAGAGTGAGAGATCCAGGAAGGAGGGAGGGAAACTGAGAACAGGAGATGTAATGTAATGTAATGTAAGTAATGAGAGAGAGAAA
>CM051017.1:22952773-22955273 GCA_027704905.1 Muraenolepis orangiensis
CCTCCCCCCCGAAAGGGTGACCAATGAAGTGACCAATCAGCTGCCACAGTGACCGAATGAAGTGACCAATCAGCTGCCGCTCCTCTCATGACGTCATGCGCCCGACGAGATGCAGGTGCAGTGATGGCCGCTCCACGGCTATGGGGCTTTAATGTTAGCGCTCCACGGCTATGGGGCTTTAATGTTAGCGCTCCACGGCTATGGGGCTTTAATGTTAGCGCTCCACGGCTATGGGGCTTTAATGTTAGCGCTCCACGGCTATGGGGCTTTAATGTTAGCGCTCCACGGCTATGGGGCTTTAATGTTAGCGCTCCACGGCTATGGGGGTTTAGTGTTGGCGCTCCACGGCTATGGGGCTTTAATGTTAGCGCTCCACGGCTATGGGGCTTTAATGTTAGCGCTCCACGGCTATGGGGCTTTAATGTTAGCGCTCCACGGCTATGGGGCTTTAATGTTTGCGACAGCTTGCCAAGTGCTAATTTCTGAGTTCAGCGAGCTGTACCCCGACTGGGCCACTCGGGCTAAAGGGCCTGTGTTGTGCCCGTGTCAAGCGACCAGCAGAGAGGGGCTTCTCATCACTGCGGAGTCGTCGGAGGAGAGAGGGATCTTATGCGGATTGCAAGCTGCAAAGACACATTAGACACCTTTGATTTCAGCTCGGCAGCAGAGGACTTTGCCGCAATGAAATTAAGGAGAAAGCTAAAATTTGCCTGGTAGCCTACAGGGTGAATGTGATGCCATGTAGCCTATGTTAAAACGGACTACAGATGTTACAGGTGTTTTGAAATAATATATATTATGGGTGTATATTTATGTATTTATATTTATATATGTGTATATATTATGGGTGTATATATATATATGTGTGTGTATAGTGTACATACAAAGAACTATACACAAAAAGCACCACGATGATGAGCTTCAACACTGCAGTTGTTTTGCTGTGTTCTACTATGTGTGGTGAGACAGGGGAGAGACAGCCCACACAGTGACATACTGTGTGTGATATAACTTAATGTGAAATGACCGTGATGTGAAGTCATTTAACTTGACTGGCTGTTATTGTGCAGCACGATGATTGACAACGAGCCTGCTACTCGCGTGCAGACGACGCTGTGTCTACTTGACATTTTCCTCGAGGTGCCTCTGTCCTCCTGTTCACTGCAAAACTCTCTCTCTCTCTCTCTCTCTCTCTCTCTCTCTCTCTCTCTTTCTCTCTCGCTCCCCCCCCCCTCTCTCCCCCCCCCTCTCTCTCTCTCTCTCTCTCTCTCTCTCTCTCTCTCTCTCTCTCTCTCTCTCTCTCTCTCTCTCTCTCTCTCTCTCTCTCTCTCTCTCTCTCTCTCTCTCTCTCTCTCTCTCTCCCATTCCCATTCTCTCTCTCTCATTCTCCCTCTCCTCTCCTCTCCCTCCCCCCCCCTCTCTCTCTCTCTCTCTCTCTCTCTCTCTCTCTCTCTCTCTCTCTCTCTCTCTCTCTCTCTCTCTCTCTCTGTCTCTCTCTGTCTGTCCCTCCGTCTGTAGGCATGTCACACACCGTATTCATTACCCTTCTCGGCCGTCGCCTGATAGGCCAATCATCTCCTCGGAGATGTACCACACGGAAGTGACACACACACACACACACACTCACACACACACACAGCATGTGTAAAGGGAGGGAGAGAGAGGGAGAGGGTGAGAGAGAGAGTGTGAGAGTGTGAGAGAGAGAGAGAGAGAGAGAGAGAGAGAGAGAGGAGAGAGAGAGAGAGAGAGAGAGAGAGAGAGAGAGAGATGTGCAGGTCTTCAGTCCATTGTTGACAACGCCAGGGGAAGAACGGCAGACATCTTGGGGAAAGTACCGTCCTATGCATGATTCCAAAGGACGAAGCCACTCTTGTCATCATCTTGTCAGAACCAGACCAAAAAAGAAAAGAACAAGCCACAATGCCCGACTTTGAGGACGAAAGGCAGGCAGGCTAATGGTGTGTGTGTGTGTGTGTGTGTGTGTGTGTGTGTGTGTGTGTGTGTGTGTGTGTGTGTGTGTGTGTGTGTGTGTGTGTGTGTGTGTGTGTGTGTGTGTGTGTGTGTGTGTGTGTGTGTGTTGCAGCCAGAGCAGAGGTGATCTGCTTTAAGCAGTGGAGCTGACAGCAGCAACAAAATAATGGCCTCATTCACAAAGGCATATTGACAGTGTGGCTTGTCAACTGTGCCGCTTAGCCAGAGACGGAGACTGCGTTCCCTCACTTTGTTAGAGGGGTGGGGGCGTGGCGAGAGTCCACGCACGGCCCCCCCATCACAATACCCTACATTTCCATACCCCAAGACCCCAAGGAGTGAAGAAAGTTGTGACAAGACTACTGTTTTTCTGTTAGGGAACAAGAGGGGAAAGAGTTCAGGTTTTTTTTTTTGTTTCTTTCTGAACTTTTTTTCCTCCTTGTGTCTTAAAGCGGGAGTCGAAAAAGTGAAGGCAGCAGATCTTTGTTATGCGATACAAGGCAAACCGACTGGCAGGCATCTCACCACA
>CM051017.1:22965273-22970273 GCA_027704905.1 Muraenolepis orangiensis
CAGTGCAAATGTTACAGTGAAGTCCATGGTCATATATAATGTACATTGGTTAAATAAGATGTCAAAACAGGTATAAAAACAGGTATAAAATAAACTTATAGAGTAGGTGCTTATAGATATGTGCAGAATTAAGGGTATATATATATATATATATATATATATATATATATATATATATATATATACAGGTAAGTATACAAGTATCAACAGGTAGTGAGCAGGGGTATGCAGTTATATCAGATTAAAGTATATATATATATATATATATATATTATATATATATATATATATATATATATACTGTGGAGGAAATAATTATTTGATCCCTTGCCGATTTTCTAAGTTTGCCCACTTACAGAAAAATGAACAGTCTATAATTTTAATGGTAGATTTATATTAACAGTGAGAAACAAAATATCAAAAAGAAAATCCAGAAATTTACATCATATAAAAGTTATAATTTGATTTGCATTTAATTGAGTGAAATAAGTATTTGATCCCCTTGTAACCAACAAGAATTCTGGCTCCGACAGACCAGTTAGATAAGTCCTCTCGCTTTAAGAAAGTACTCCTAATATCAACTCATTACCTGTATAAAAGACACCTGTCCACAGAATCAATCAATCAGATTCCAACCTCGCCACCATGGGCAAGACCAAAGAGCTGTCTAAGGACATCAGGGACAAGATTGTAGACCTGCACAAGGCTGGAATGGGCTACAAGACCATCAGCAAGCAGCTTGGTGGGAAGGAGACAACTGTTGGTGCGATTATTCGAAAATGGAAGAACACAAAATGACCATCAATCGCCCTCGGTCTGGGGCTCCACGCAAGATCTCGCCTCGTGGGGTATCGAGGATCATGAGAACGGTGAGGGATCAGCCAAGAACTACACGGGAGGAACTTGTTAATGATCTCAAGGCAGCTGGGACCACAGTCACCAAGAAAACTATTGGTAACACACTACGCCATAATGGATTAAAATCCTGCAGCACCCGCAAGGTACCCCTGCTCAAGAAGGCACATGTACAGGCCCGTCTGAAGTTTGCCAATGAACATCTGAATGATTCAGAGGAGGCTTGGGAGAAGGTGATGTGGTCAGATGAGACCAAAATTGAGATCTTTGGCATCAACTCTACACGCCGTGTTTGGAGGAAGAGAAATGCTGACTATAACCCCAAGAACACCATCCCCACTGTCAAGCATGGAGGTGGAAACATTATGCTTTGGGGATGTTTCTCTACTAAGGGGACAGGACGACTTCACCGCATCGAGGGGAGGATGGACGGGGCCATGTACCGTAAAATCTTGGCCGATAACCTCCTTCCCTCAGCCAGGACACTGAAAATGGGTCGTGGATGGGTCTTCCAGCACGACAATGACCCAAAACATACGGCCAAGGTAACAAAGGAGTGGCTAAAGAAGAAGCACATTAAGGTGATGGAGTGGCCTAGCCAATCTCCGGACCTTAATCCCATAGAAAATCTGTGGAGGGAGCTGAAGCTTCGAGTTGCCAAGCATCAGCCTCGAAACCTTAAGGATTTGGAGAGGATCGGACCAAAATCCCTCCTGAGATAATGGTAATGGATGCTTTTATATAGCGCTTTACAAGTCATGCCTCACATCACCCATTCATACACCGACGGCGGAGTCAGCCATGCAAGGAGACAGCTTGCACATCAGGAGCAGTTATGGTTAGGATGTCTTGCTCAAGGACACCTCCACAGTTTTTGCTAGGAGGAGCCGGGGGATCGAACCAGCGACCTTTTGGTTGTGAGGCGACAGCTCTACCTCCTGAGCTATGCTGCCGCCCGTGTGCGCAAACCTGGTGACCAACTACAAGAAACATCTGACCTCTGTGCTGGCCAACAAGGGTTTCTCCACCAAGTACTAAGTCATGTTTTGCAAGGGGATCAAATACTTATTTCACTCAATTAATTAAACAAATAATTAAATTAAACTATTATATGATGTCAATTTCTGGATTTTGTTTTTTGATATTTTGTCTTTCACTGTTAAAATAAACCTACCATTAAAATTATAGACTGTTCATTTCTTTGTAAGTGGGCAAACTTAGAAAATCGACAAGGGATCAAATAATTATTTCCAGTAAAAATGTACATGCTATCATACAGGTTTGTGAACAATAAATATGTAAACTATCGGTAGAGGTAGGGAGCTATGATTACAGTGCAAGGCAGTTAAGACGGTTAAAGGGTATAGTCAGCAATAAATAGAGTAATATAATGGGTGGTACTGGAAGACTGGACTTTAGGTCATGTTCTGTGATATATATAATGGGTGGTACTGGAAGACTGCACTTTAGGTCTTGTTCTGTGATATATATACTGGGTGGTACTGGAAGACTGGACTTTAGGTCTTGTTCTGTGATATATATAATGGGTGGTACTGGAAGACTGGACTTTAGGTCTTGTTCTGTGATATATATACTGGGTGGTACTGGATAGCGCCGCGATGCGTGTCAAGGTTTTGAGCTGAAAGTTATAGTGAGGCTGTACGGCGGCGCCTGAGTTGGTGGTCTCATTGGAAACGACCCACGAGTTCCACTTTAAGGCCCACTTAACGTATCGGGTAGAGGCGGCGGGGGGCTGGGCGGTACTTCAAATGACCATAAAAGCATGAAAAAGGTGGTGTGTACATTGTGGTGCAAAGTTTCAATGCGATTGTGCCACCGATAGCGATTGTGCCGCACTAGCGCTATTCAAGAGCGTGCCAAGAAATGACAAACACACTTTTCTGGATGACGGATACCCCGAGAAGGAATAGGACACATAAGTGGAGTGGATGACCAGCCTGCTCTATTGACATGTACGTAGTAGTATTACATTAAAGTAATAATACTTTAATGTAGTTGAATAAGTTGCACCCGCATGAGACACATCCTGTTCTCTTAATCTTTATGATCTTGATTTATTAGTCATGTGGGCCCAGTTCAAGAGGATTAGGATGTTCTGTTTTAATGCCAGTTGGCATAAACCCTTGTGTTGCGAGAACACTTGTTGTTGTTTTATGTTTCATGTTATTTTGATGTTTTCCCATCACTTTGTGTTTTTAACCTACGTCTAAGAACGTGGAGAGCAATATCGCTCTCGCAACTTTATGGTATTTTGTCAATATGGCCGCGCCCCTAATTGAAAGGGAAGGTTCGTTTTCAACCTTTCAACCTTTCAACCTTTCCGAGAGAGAGAGAGAGAGAGAGAGAGAGAGAGGAGAGAGAGAGAGAGAGAGAGAGAGAGAGAGAGAGAGAGAGAGAGAGAGAGAGAGAGAGAGAGAGCGAGAGAGAGAGAGAGAGAGAGAGAGCTGTGGCGGCGCCACGCAGCCGCCTCCATAACAGCCATTTACAAAGACATTGTCCTTTATTGATTAGCCTTTAGCGCTTGCTAGCTGAGGATGGATCATGTGCTCGCCTGCATTGGTAAAGCGTATTTAGTGTAGCGCTGGGTTTATCCCTAGACATTAGGACACATTTCTCCACATTCAAAAACCACCGCTTGTTCAAATTCAATATTGAAACAATCCAGAAATGTCCCCATTATGAATGAATTAGAAGCTGCAGCAGAGATACGACAGGTTTTGGATGAGAGCGCGTACTCTGTTCCTGTTCCGCTCTTTGGGTCTGTCTCTGAAGTTAGCTGTTTGTGTGTTTGTTCCCCGAGTGTCTCGCAGAATGTGCTAACCTTTTGAAATGGCACAAGGCTGTCCATTACCCTGGCAGGAGGAAAGAGGAATGAGGAAAGAGGAGAGGACCGTCCACGAGTTGGGGTTGAATAACCCCCCCCCCCCCCCCCCTCTCTGTTTGTTGTCTGCTTCCGGCCAATCAGCCCTTCCGTGTTTTATTATTAGGCCTCCGTTCGCAAGTAATTGACTATCCCCTCGCCTCCTTTAAATTGAGGCCGCACTATGGAAATTGTCGCCCATTGATTCCGCCGTCTCTCCCGACGCAGATCG
Source organism: Muraenolepis orangiensis (assembly GCA_027704905.1). NCBI lineage: Eukaryota > Metazoa > Chordata > Actinopteri > Gadiformes > Muraenolepididae > Muraenolepis > Muraenolepis orangiensis. The sequence continues at coordinate 22,969,242 of CM051017.1, forward strand.
CCGGGTTTTCATGGGCGTGAGGGGACGCGGCTTAATTAGCTTTAAGATTCGTTCCACTTGGAACCCAAATGACGGTTAATGTTTCATGTGGGACTTGGCAGACGGACGGGCCGGCTGGGGAGCGGACGGCGGCCCAGCTGTTAAGGCAAGATGTCGTCTTATTTTTGGGAAGAATCTTCCCTTCCTTTTTTCTGTCGGTTAATCGTTGGGAACAGTCAACACAAGGATTCACTTTGAACTTCTGAGTCATCCAAAATCAAGTCGTACATCGAGTCGTGCGTTCTGATTTGATTTCTTCTGACCGATCGAATTCCCCCCCCCAATTCCAAACATTTCATTTAATTTCATTTTTATATATATTTATAGAGCGGGCGACATATGAATGACCTCTAGTGGGCCTTACACGCCCTGGCAGGTTTACGTCACATGACTCGTGACTGGTGTGTGTGTGTGTGTGTGTGTGTGTGTGTGTGTGTGTGTGTGTGTGTGTGTGTGTGGGACGACGACACGGTGCGTTGACTCTCTCACGTGGTCATTGCGTTTTAATTGGTGAGTCTTATCGCTCGGCGAGATGCAGCGGCGCCATGGGCATGACATCACACCCCCCCCCCCACCCCGCCGCCCCCTCTTCCCCCCCAGCACCTCCCCCACCCCCACCCCAGACGGGAGACGTGGAGCGTGTGAGAGAGAGAGAGAGAGAGAGAGAGAGAGAGAGAGAGACGCTTGGGGTCATTCGGGGTAATTAAGCCGTTTTATTTGAGGTTTAGTAAGCACTAATAGAAATCATTACAGACAGTAGGCATGAGAGGGCTAGTGGGGGGAAAGGGGGGGTGTTGGTGGTGGTGGAGGTGGTGGTGGTGTTGGTGGAGGTGGGGGAAGGGGGGGGTGGCACACATTAAACAGATGACATTTTGGAAGCGTATCAAAATGTGTTGTAGCCCACTGGGCTGGGCACCATGTTGTGCTTTCGACCCGGATCACTTTTGCGTGTTCATGGGCCTTGATCCTACAAAGTACACCGGCACCGTCTGC
>CM051017.1:22975273-22985273 GCA_027704905.1 Muraenolepis orangiensis
AATCAGTGTAACTCAGGCTAGGTGAGATAACTTAGGTAGTATATAGTGCTCTTCATAGTATAGGATTGTTTAGTATGGTATTCAAGATTTGTTATTTGCCATATACAACAACAAGTACAAAGGAATGCTTACAATTTAACACTGTATACTATACTATGTACTATATACTATATACAATATACTTATACATTATTATACATAACACTATACTATGGCAATACTGTTCACAATAAAAAGAACAATAAAGTGACATATAGATATATATATAGATATATATATAGTATATATAGTATAGTTGAAGTGTGCAAAATGATTTAGTAACATTTAGTGCAGCAGTGCAGTACAGTGTAGAACGTATAGTATTGTATAGATTATATCGATTTTTTGCATGCAGATAGTATTGTATAGTTTGGTTTAGTATAGTATATAGTAGAGTATAGTATAGTATATAGTTGAGTATAGTATTGTTGTGGAAATTCATGCTGTGGGAAGAAATGGGGAGAAAGCGTTCCATTACTGTACTTGTTGCAAATGGCATATAAAAACATCTTGAATCTTGAATATACGGACACACACATGCAAATTCACACAGGAGCCCACTGGAGCGTAGGTGAGTGTGAACGGGCAATCAGTCACAGAAGTGCACCTATGTGAGTGTGTTCCTCTCTGGGCCGCGGCTGGTCTGCGGTGTTCCTCTCTCTCGGAGGGGGGGGAACGTGGCGGTACACGCGGTTCTGGCTGGAGAGGAGGAAGAGGCGGGAACTCTCAAAGCAAAGATTTTGTGCTATTATTTTTTTTGACAGCGCTGTCTCAGCTGTCAAACCTGGAGCAAAAAAAAGAAATTGCAGGAGAGACACTAAAATGTCGACAAGCACTATATATCGGAGAAGGAGGGGTTTTTTTTTTTCGTTTTTTTCGGAAAACAACAAAACGGAGTGAGGAGATATAAAGGGGTGCAGCCATGGAGGAATCCAGACATAACAATGCCAAGAAAGAGACAGAAGCCGACCCTTCAACGGGGTTCGCTTCTACAACCAACATTTGTGGGAAAAGTCCCCGAAAGGACAAAAGCATCATTCAGCGTTATGCTAAGTTAGGAGGTGTACTTCTTCTGTAATTACCCCAAGCGCTCTGTAATCAGAATACACACGCATGACATCTCTTTCAGTCTGGGTGTTTGCATTGTGTTTATGCTAATGTTTTTTCTTTACCTTGTTTTCGTACGGCATGCACGTACACCACTCCGTGGACGTGCATCGGCGCAAAATAAATCCCGCTGTAATGCAATCAATCCTTTCCCTCGCACAATGGAACCAATGCCAGTGTGCCTGCCCTCCTCTTTGTGTGTGTGTGTGTGTGTGTGTGCTGTGTGTGTGTGTGTGTGTGTGTGTGTGTGTGTGTGTGTGTGTGTGTGTGTGATCCGGTTGTAGCACACTTAGAGCAACACGTAATGGAGTCAGGGCTCCAGCCTTTAGGTGTATCATATTCTCAGAGTTGTATAAAGTAACACTAAACATTTTAAGGGGAAGCTTTTATCCAAAGCGACTGGCGATAAACCGATACGCAGTTCACTGTGTGAGTTTGAAGGGTTGAGGGGTTGCATGAAAGGCGCTTGTCAGCATGGATGCAGGTTATCGGTGAGACAGTTAAAACACACACACAGGGGCCGGCCTCCAAGGAGCATCTCGAGGGGAAGAGGACCTGTTTGATCCGAGGGATGGTCACACATGAAGGTATTCCAGTGAGATGGCTTTTTTACCTTCACGTTTAAATTACTTCCTTCCTTCTTCTTCGTCTTGGAAGCGTCCGCTTCGGGAGTAAAACGGTGTGTGTTATCTCTAGAGTCGCTGGCTCTCAGCGTACCGCCGTCGTATCGTATTCAAAGTCTGACTTTGACATTACATCACTTTGATATTTATAATAACTAATGTGATTTAGTTTTTTGATCGAGAGCCATGGGGAGGAGCGCCAGTCAGGCAGGGACGACGATGACTTCACCGGCAGCATATCAGCTACCAGGCCACTAGCGGACCTGACGATGTCATTAGGATCAGAGACGGTTAGCTCTGTAGCGGTGGGCTCGCTCAGTCAGACGTTGTCGTTTTATTGTCGCTTTGCGCTGCCGGTGGAGTCGTTCGGCGCATGAGTAATTAGCGCCACTCCCCAAACCAACACTTTGATTTTCTAATTTCAGTGTGCTCCTCTGAGCGAAGTTACAGCTTCCTCTCTGTGGGGGTTTTATCATTTTTAGACATGGCCGGATGAGTGCGCCAGGGGTTGGATTGGAACCCCTCTCTGGATTCCCCCAAGAGTGTGAGGTTTACCGGCAGGCAGTCCTAATCCCCAGCCTCCTCTTGAGACGGGCTCCAGAAAGTAGAGAGAGAGAGAGAGAGAGAGAGAGAGAGAGAGAGAGAGAGAGAGAGAGAGAGAGAGAGAGAGAGAGAGAGAGAGAGAGAGAGAGTCAGACAGATATTATATACTGCAAGGGGCCAAGTTAACACAATTAAAGAGTGGATGGCAGAGGATGAATTTCCTTTTTTACTACACAGAGACACATACATTATAAATGAGGCCAAATCCCTTGTTTCCCCCCTCATAACTTACCACGTTTTTAGTTATATTTGTATTTTTCTATTTTTTTCTTTTTTGCCATGGCATTTGCACACACAAAACACAACCAGTGTCTCGATAAAAAACAGTCTTGGCTTTTCAACGCCACTAATGGCTTTAAAAGCCAAGAGAGCCTTTCAGTCCCCAGAAAAAGGCACAGCTTGCCTGTACAACACACGTCATACAGGTACTCTACACACACACACACACACACACACACACACACACACACACACACACACCACACACACACACACCCACACACACTTTTCTTGTTCTTCTTTCTTCTTTCTTTGTCTCCCACTCACCACCAACAAACACACACACACACACACACACACACACACACACACACCACACACACACACACACACTCATCTGTACATCTCTTTAAATCTGACTTCACCTTCACATCTGGGCTATCCTCTCATTTTGCAGTACCGCCGATTCACTTAGCGTAATGTGTTTCTCTCTCTCTCTCTTTCTCTCTCTCCTCTCTCTCTCTCTCTCTCTCTCTCTCTCTCCTCTCTCTCTCTCTCTCTCTCTCCTCTCTCTCTCTCTCTCTCTCTCTCTCTCTTTCTCTAGTTATCTCTCATGCTCTCATTTTGCCCATTTCTTTGTCTCTCTCATTCCATCTGTTTCTTGCTCTTTCACTCTCTTTCCCTCGATTTCTCGCTCTCACACTCTCTCTCTCTGACCTCGACCGCCCTCCTCCATTTGGCTTTGTCCCCTCTATTAGTCCTTCCTCTTTTCCTGACAGCCTCTCCTTCTATTTTGGTTGTTCTATGTCTCTCCATTCCTCACCCATCACCCTTTTCCCCATTTCCTTCTCGTACATTTTCCTGCCCTTCCTTTCTTCTCTCATTCTCCTCTGTCACCCTCTCTCTCTCTCTCTCTCTCTCTCTCTCTCTCTCTCTCTCTCTCTCTCTCTCTCTCTCTCTCTCTCTCTCTCTCTCTCTCTCTCTCTCTCTCTCTCTCTCTCTGCCTCTCTCACCCTCTCTGTAGCTAACACTCTCGAACCCCTCTCTACAGTGCACTGTCTCTATAAATCCTCTCTCTCTCTCTCTCTCTCTCTCTCTCTCTCTCTCTCTCTCTCTCTCTCTCTCTCTCTCTCTCTCTCTCTCTCTCTCTCTCTCTCTCTCTCTCTCTCTCTCTCTCTCTGCCTCTCTCACCCTCTCTGTAGCTAACACTCTCGAACCCCTCTCTACAGTGCACTGTCTCTATAAATCCTCTCTCTCTCTCTCTCTCTCTCTCTCCCTCTCCCTCTCCCTCTCTCTCTCTCTCTCTCTCTCTCTCTCTCTCTCTCTCTCTCTCTCTCTCTCTCCCCCTCTCTCCCTCTCTCTGTCTCTCTGTCTCTCTCTCCCCTGATGTCCATCTCTGGGGTCTTGTTCTTGTTCAGTCCTGTAACCTACTTTCTCTTCTAAATCTCTCTCTCTCTCTCTCTTTTTTAAACTGCATTCAGGGACGTCTAGTATATACAGTAGCAGGAGCCCTCTTCTTTCCCCTCTTCCTCTCCAGCTCTCCCTCTCTCCTCTCTTCACCTCATATCCTTCCCCACATCACTGACCTGTTTGAACCTCCTCTCCCTCTGTCCTCTTTGCTTCACCTCTTTTCCTTGTTTTCTCATCTCATCTCCACCTCTCCACCTCTCCTCTCCACCTCTCTCTCCAAAGTGCTATCCAGCTAAAAGGTTTTTTTTTTCCTTTTGCCGAAAAACGTAAGAAAAGACACACATACATGCCTTCTGCATCGAGATCCCTATATATCCCCAGTTCCTCTTGCCATTTCCCACTTTCGCCTTCAGAAAGGACCCACTGAGCATATATATATATATACTATATTTTATAAATCAAATTACAGCTTTTTTTGTACAGTTAACAGCAGTGGTAGCAGAAATTGGTGGCATTTTAAAACGGATCTGTAGCCCCGAGGAGATGGCCTATTTCCTGGTCTGACGAGTCAGACCTGGCTGGCTCCCTGTGTCCCCACTGCTGGATCACTGGATCCCTCTCCAGACACTAGACAGGTCCCCCCCTGCAGCCAACCACACACACACACGCACACACACACGCACGCATGCACACACACGCACCGCACGCATGCACACACATGCAGGCACGCATGCACACACACAAACTTGTGCTGTGGCATAACCTTCACAGGGAGAGCATTTGAGGGTGTGTGCATTAGTAAGTGAGTTTTTGGTGATATGGAAAAATGTCTCATCAATCAAAAACGTTTCATCACAATATCTGCCTATTTCATAATTTAGGTCACATAAGGAGTGGCATCAGACTGAAACACTAGATCTTTCTCTCTTATCATCTCTCATTTCAAATCCCCATATGATAATTATGTTATGGACATATCATTTCTTCAGTAATCAATTTAGACTTTGAAACTGCAAACTCGAACACGATAAGTCAATATCTTAATGTCATGACTATGAGACTCCAGGAAGATACTTGTATTGAATCTTGGCCCCAGTGCTCTGTGTGTGTGTGTGTGTGTGTGTGTGTGTGTGGTGTGTGTGTGTGTGTGTGTGTGTGTGTGTGTGTGTGTGTGTGTGTGTGTGTGTGTGTGTGTGTGTGTGTGTGTGTGTGTGTGTGCGCATGTGTGTGCTTCAGGCCTGCTATCCGGCCCTCTCTGTGGGGCCTGCAGTTGTGCCAGGTCACAGTCAGCACTACTGAATAATAAAAATATATCCGTATCTTTGCATTGCTAACGTAGCATTTTTAGCCGGCGGTCAGCACTTCGGACAGACGATACGGCCTCCACTGCTAGCTCGCATTCTTACGTCGCTGCTAATTTTAACATGAGCTACGTAGCGATGTTAGCCAGCCGTCGGCACTTCGGACAGACGATACAGCCTCCGCCGCTAGCTCGCAACTTTACATCTCACCGCTAACGCTATCGCGAGCTATGTAGCGTTGTAAGCCAGCGGCCGACACTTCGGAGAGACGATACAGCCTCTGCCGCTAGCTCGCATTTTTACATCTCACCGCTAATGCTATCGCATGCTATGCTAAGTAGCATAGTTAGCCAGAGTGCGTAGCGTACTGTGCCAGCACCTTTACAGGTAACAGATACACACGGAGGCGCTAATGCATTCGTTCGTCCAACCAGCCCATCAAGTCATCGTAGGGAACGCTCTGCTCAAACCGTCGGCTGGCTGCTCGCTGAATAAGAGGAGAGAAGAAGAAGAAGAAGAAGAAGAAGAAGAAGAAGAAGAAGACGAAAACGGCGAATGGGGGAGCACCAGTGTAGCGTGACAGCGTTATGTCAAGTCAAATGTAACACGGGTACTTCTCCGCCTCGACAACCCCCCCCACCCTCTTCCTCTCCGTCACCCACCTCACCCCCCCCTCCTCCCCCCCCCTGAGCTACAGCACCTGACGCTCAGCAGCAGCAGCAGCAGCAGCAGCAGCAGCAGCAGCAGCAGGCCTGATGGCTCCAGAGAGAGACGGGGGGATGGCAGCTCCTGTGTGCTGGAGAGCGATGGAGGGAGGCGGCCATGGTGAACGGATGGCAGCGGAGGGAGGACTAGGAAACTAAGACCGAATTCTGCTTTGTGTGTGTGTGTGTGTGTGTGTGTGTGTGTGTGTGTGTGTGTGTGTGTGTGTGTGTGTGTGTGTGTGTGTGTGTGTGTGTGTGTGTGTGTGTGTGTGTGTGGAAATAGGCAATGAAAACGATGAAAAAGAGGCAAGGAAATAAAGGCGAAAAAAAAAAGAGAGCGGAAAGAATTGAAAGATGGGGAACTGGGGGGAGCTGGCCAGGACAGATGAGGATCCCTTATTAAGAGAGGGAGGGAGGGAGGGAGGGAGGGGAGAGGAGGGAGGGGAGGGAGAGAGGGAGGGGAGGGAGAGGGAGGGAGGGAGGGAGGGAGGGGAGGGGAGGGAGGGAGGGAGGGGAGGGAGGGAGAGAGGGAAGGAGGGAGGGAGGGAGGGAGGGGAGGGAGGGGAGGGAGAGAGGGAGGGAGGGAGGGAGGGAGGGAGCAGCCCCGGCCCCACTGCCGGTAACGAGCCAGTCGTCCTTCCTCCTGGCCCTCAACCCCCCCCTCCCCCTCCCCCCCCCCTCCACCCCCAAGGCGATGGAGAGCGGCCGCCGTCCTGACACGCCAACGGCCCCGGCTGATTACCCGGCCAGACAAATAGGCACGAGCGCACGCCAAAGAGACAGAGAGAGAGAGAGAGAGAGAGAGAGAGAGACAGAGAGAGAGAGAGAGAGAGAGAGAGACGAGAGAGAGAGAGAGAGAGAGAGAGAGAGAGAGAGAGAGAGAGAGGCGGCCGGGGGGGGACTGCTGCAGAGGCCATGAGGCAGAAAGGGAGGGGGGGAGGTGGAGGGGAGGGTGTGTGTGTGTGTGTGTGTGTGTGTGTGTGTGTGTGTGTGTGTGTGTGTGTGTGTGTGTGTGTGTGTGTGTGTGTGTGTGTGTGTGTGTGTCTGTGAGGGACATGATAATGTGGAGAGCCGGGGGCCAAAGCCCCGCAGACCACTCGTTTCTTTCTTAATTAGCTGGCGGCTCGGGCGGAGAATACGGAATACAGAATAGTACAGCGCTCTCTCTCTCTCTCTCTCTCTCTCTCTCTCTCTCTCTCTCTCTCTCTCTCTCTCTCTCTCTCTCTCTCTCTCTCTCTCTCTCTGAGAGATGGAATGCCACGGATCCACACACACACACTACTCTGTGTGTGTGTGTGGATGCACTCCACAAACGCATGCATAATATTTGCATTATGCATAGAATTTTTCGAGGAATTTGTGTGTGTTTCATCGATTGTGTGTTGTGTTTTGTGTGTGTTGTGTTGTGTTTTGTGTGTGTGTGTGTGTGTGTGTGTTGTGTGTTGTGTTTTGTGTGTGTGTGTGATAGGGTGAGGGAGCAGGGTGAGCTTTAGCTGGCCTGTCCTCAGTCAACACTTTGAATTGAAACATCCGCCCCATCAGCACTACCACCCACCCACCTTAGGGAGGGACGGACACAGGAAGTCATTAGGCTCTGGCTTGATCCCACCCACCCCAACACACACACATACACACACACGCGTCCACACACACACACACACACAACTAGACACACACACACACACACAACTAGACACATACACACACACACACTCCCTGACAGGACGCAACAGATGTTCGTGGATATGGAGGGGTTAGTGTGTGTGTGTGTGTGTGTGTGTGTGTGTGTGTGTGTGTGTGTGTGTGTGTGTGTGTGTGTGTGTGTGTGTGTGTGTGTGTGTGTGTGTGTGTGTGTGTGGCGGATGAATGGAGGTTAGAGGGACAGCAGCTGTGCATTGTTAGTCTAGGCCAGCCATTGTCTAGTTGGATGGGGGGGGGGGGGGTCAGGGATGGTGGAGGCCAACAGAGAAAATCACTGTGAGAAAGTTTCAGCACTGTGACAATTCCTATCGTTCAAGGTCAACAAATCCGTTTCTCCATCTCAGCAATTACATTTTTTTATTTTATTTATCCATCCATCCAATTGTGGTTTTGGCATCCATCCACTTACTGCTGGCCATCGATCTGTCTATCCATTAATGTATTCATCCAATCACTTATCTATCTATTGATCTATCAATGTATTCATCCACACACTTATCTATCTATAGATCTATCAATGTATTCATCCACCCACTTATCTATCTATTGATCCATCAATGTATTCATCCATCCACTTATCTATCTATTGATCTATCAATGTATTCATCCACCCACTTATCTATCTATTGATCTATCAATGTATTCATCCATCCACTTATCTATCTATTGATCCATCAATGTTTTCATCCATCCACTTATCTATCTATTGATCCATCAATGTATTCATCCATCCACTTATCTATCCATGGATCCATTGATCGATGTAGATCCATTCATCCATCATCCATCCATCTACACATCAATTCACCCATCCATTCATCTACCCAATTGGTTCTGCTCCTGCTTCCTCGTGGTCCGTTACAGAAAGCAGAATTGATTGGAACTGGGATTGTTGTCTCATCATTCATCATTTTCATCAGAGAGAGAGAGAGAGAGAGAGAGAGAGAGAGAGAGAGAGAGAGAGAGAGAGAGAGAGAGAGAGAGAGAGAGAGAGAGAGAGAGAGAGAGAGAGAGAGGAGAGAGAGAGAGAGAGAGAGAGAGAGAGAGAGAGAGAGAGATGAGGTGGATGGAGAGCAAGAGGAGGTGGCCAGCATTGTAACCACTGTCCAGTTCCTCTCCTTCATCACCCCTCCTTTTCCTGGACCTAAAAACATCAATAAATATTTACTTTTATTAAAAGTGGATTATTTTGTTGTAACGCCATAGCATACTAGGTCGTTTTGTGAATTAAACGTTCTCAAATGGAGGGCTTTGGAAAGGGTAATCCATCGTCAATAGATTGATTATAGGTGCACGCTATACCGCAACAGAGAATTGATTTAATAAATGAAGAGTGCACACAATTTAGAACGGACCCAGTATTTCCCTGTAGTGGATTACTTTTCCTTAATACAATTCAACCACTCCACTCCACACTGAATGTAATCGCTTCCTCTCAGTCTCTCATCATCATTCTCTTTCTTTTCTCTTAATATCTATATCGCCCTCCATTTGTCTCTTCTCTCTCTCTCTCTCTCTCTCTCTCTCTCTCTCTCGCTCTCTCGCTCTCTCGCTCTCTCTCTCTCTCTCTCTCGCTCTCTCGCTCTCTCTCTCGCTCTCCCTGTAGTCCGACACTCAGGTGTTCATTTTTGTCTGGGAAAAAACCTAATGTAGGGCAAAGAGGCCGCATGGAGCCACATTAATTATTAACCGTTACACTCTCTCTCTCCCCGTCTCTGAATCCTATCTCCTGCTCAATCCAGCAGCTTGGACCTCATGCCAGACACACACACACACACACACGCGCTCCCTCACACACACACACACACACACACACGCGCATGCCCGGTGCACTGCTACCGCCCCGTCCATCCACCATCTCCCGGCACCATTGTGCACGATCACTGAGGCAGGTAATTCGCTGACAATGAATAAAATGAGATGTAATTATTTCCAAGCAGTCACTTGTTGAGCCGGGGGGATGGAGGGGGGGGGGGAGTGGAGGGGGCGGAGGGCGGGAGGGGGGGGTGGGGGGAGCGGAGGGGGCGGAGGGCGGTAGGGGGGGGACTCTATTATTGCCGCACCGCTACCGTTTTTGATACAGTACGGAGACAGGTTAATGGCAATCCAACTCTGTGTGTGTGTGTGTGTGTGTGTGTGTGTCGTGTGTGTGTGTGTGTGTGTGTGTGTGTGTGTGTGTGTGTGTGTGTGTGTGTGTGCGTGGTGGGTGTGTGTGGGTGCGTCTATGTGTGTGCAATTAAGAGAACCGAGCGACGGCGAGAGAGCGGTTGTCTCCGAGAGGCGGAGAGGAGGA
>CM051017.1:22987773-23002773 GCA_027704905.1 Muraenolepis orangiensis
GTTACCGAAATGAGTCACATTGCTCGCCACATCAGCAGGGCTTTCACATGGTCGGCACGGCAACAAAAGCGGCTCTATGGTTCTTGGTTCCACAGGGAGTCCACCTCCCGGAGGAACCTATCCAAAGGGCCCCAGTATGGGACAACAGGGGGCCCTGTGTTCTGCCCACTGTAGGAACAAGGTATAGGGGCCACTGGAAGCACAGAGAAGAGGGCCAGGGGCCCCTACATGTAGAGCACAGGGACCACTGGAGTTTCAGAGCTCAGGGGCCACACTAGATGTAGAGCACAGGGACCACTGGAGTTTCAGAGCTCAGGGGCCACACTAGATGTAGAGCACAGGGACCACTGGAGTTTCAGAGCACAGGGGCCACTGATGGAGGTTCAGGTTTCAAAGGAACAGGCTGTTATTTTTTCTTTCTTTACTTTGTTTAGTTTTCTTTCTACCTAGCCAGATCGGAGTGAGTGCAAATGCTGTGTGTGTGTGTGTGTGTGTGTGTGTGTGTGTGTGTGTGTGTGTGTGTGTGTGTGTGTGTGTGTGTGTGTGTGTGTGTGTGTGTGTGTGTGTGTGTGTGTGTGTGTGTGCGTGCTTATATGCGTGTGTGTGCATGTATGCATGCGTGCGTGTGTGTGTGCGTGCGTGTGCATATGTGCTCTGTATTCATGTCCGGGTTAGGAACATAAACAGTGCATGCTCTGTTCTCATCACCCATCTGATCCCACCAGACCATGTAACGGTGCAACCCGTGTGGGTGGTGTGTGTGGTGTGTGTGTGTGTGTGTGTGTGTGTGTGTGTGTGTGTGTGTGTGTGTGTGTGTGTGTGTGGTGTGTGTGTGTGTGTGTGTGCCTGTTTGCATGTAATTATGTAGGAACGGGTCACATGGTCCAGTTATTTCACAGACACAATCTATGCCATATGTGTTGCATTAAGTACTTACATGTAGCTCCCTCCACCCACGACCCCTCAATAGGAACAGACCCTCTGCAGAGCAGCTTGAAAAACAACAAAGATGAGAAAGCAGTGTGTGTGTGTGTGTGTGTGTGTGTGTGTGTGTGTGTGTGTGTGTGTGTGTGTGTGTGGTGTGTGTGTGTGTGTGTGTGTGTGTGTGTGTGTGTGTGTGTGTGTGTGTGTGTGTGTGAGTCACCTGGGAAAGCTGAGCCCAGTTGGTAGATACTACCCCAGGGGACCACCTGTGCAGTTCAGTCTAAACCGGGAAGTGTATGAATAGCCTGCCATGAAGAAAAAAAAGAGGGAAAATACTACACACACTTGCATGTAGACACACACACACACACACACACACACACAGCCCCCCAGCCCCCCCCCCCCCCCCATTTCCTTAGCCAGGTTAAGCACATCTGCTCTGGGCTGATACTACCCGTGCTAACACCCTGCAGCTGGAGCAGCAGCGGGAGCAGCTAGCCAGCTTACACCACCTTCACCTTGGCCCCTTCCGCCCCTGCCTACCCCAAACACACATGGCGCCCCTCCCTGGCTCCCATCTCACCCTGTGGTGGTGGTGGTGGTGGTGGTGGTACAGTGCTGGGCTCTGGGGAAGGTAATTATTACTGCAGCGTTGTTAGCCCAGCCTCCCCTGCACCTCACCTAAGCTCGCCCACTCCCTGCCTCAGGGCCTGGACGGGACTGGGTTGGGGAAGGGGGGGGCGGCGGGGGTGGCGGGGGGGTTTCAGAGCCAGTTGTGTTGTCTTTGTGTAGCCGGGGCCCTGCTATCACATTACTGCACACATGCTGATACAGCAGCCCCACCCCACCCCACCCCTCGTCTGTAGCGCTCCATTTTTCCTTGTCTAACGCCGCTGCCGCTGGTGCGCTCTCTCTCTCTCTCTCTCTCTCTCTCTCTCTCTCTCTCTCTCTCTCTCTCTCTCTCTCTCTCTCTCTCTCTCTCTCTCTCTCCCTCCCTGCTGGCTTTCACCGGGGGACGGCCCGGTGAAAAACAGTCCACCCTGCATGGTAGGCTGTCCCCGGTCCCCGGACCCCCATCCCCCGTCCTCCTGGCCCGGGGGTACTGTGGGTGTGGGTGTGGGGGTGGGTGTGGGTGTGGGTGTGGGGTACTGTGGGTGTGGGTGTGGGGGTACTGTGGGTGTGGGTGTGGGGGTGGGTGTGGGTGTGGGTGTGGGGGTACTGTGGGTGTGGGGGTTGTGGGTGTGGGTGTGGGTACTGTGGGTGTGGGGTTGTGGGTGTGGGGGTGGGGGTGGGTGTGGGGTACTGTGGGTGTGGGTGGGGGTACTGTGGGTGTGGGTGTGGGGTGTGGGTGTGGGTGTGGGGGTACTGTGGGTGTGGGTGTGGGGGTACTGTGGGTGTGGGGGTACTGTGGGTGTGGGTGTGGGGTGGGTGTGGGTGTGGGTGTGGGTGTGGGGGTACTGTGGGTGTGGGTGTGGGGTGGGTGTGGGGGTACTGTGGGTGTGGGTGTGGGTGGGGGTACTGTGGGTGTGGGTGTGGGGGTACTGTGGGTGTGGGTGTGGGGTACTGTGGGTGTGGGTGTGGGTGTGGGGGTGGGTGTGGGTGTGGGGTGGGGGTACTGTGGGTGTGGGTGTGGGGGTACTGTGGGTGTGGGTGGGTGTGGGGGTACTGTGGGTGTGGGTGTGGGTGTGGGTGTGGGTGTGGGTACTGTGGGTGTGGGTGGGTGGGGGTACTGTGGGTGTGGGTGTGGGGGTACTGTGGGTGTGGGTGTGGGGTACTGTGGGTGTGGGTGTGGGTGTGGGGGTGGGTGTGGGTGTGGGTGTGGGTGTGGGGGTACTGTGGGTGTGGGTGGGGGTTGTGGGTGTGGGTGTGGGTGTGGGGGTACTGTGGGTGTGGGTGTGGGTGTGGGTGTGGGTGTGGGTGTGGGGGTACTGTGGGTGTGGGTGTGGTACTGTGGGTGTGGGGGTACTGTGGGTGTGGGGTGGGTGTGGGTGTGGGTGTGGGGTGGGTGTGGGGTACTGTGGGTGTGGGTGTGGGTGGGGGTACTGTGGTGTGGTGGGGGTACTGTGGGTGTGGGTGTGGTGTGGGTGGGGGTGGGTGTGGGTGGGGTGTGGGTACTGTGGGTGTGGGGGTGGTGTGGGTGTGGGGTGGGTGTGGGTGTGGGTGTGGGGGTACGTGGGTGTGGGTGGGGGGTACTGTGGGTGTGGGGGTACTGTGGGTGTGGGTGTGGGTGTGGGGTACTGTGGGTGTGGGTGTGGGTGTGGGGGTACTGTGGGTGTGGGTGTGGGTGTGGGTGTGGGTACTGTGGGTGTGGGGTACTGTGGGTGTGGGTGTGGGTACTGTGGGTGTGGGGGTACTGTGGGTGTGGGGGTGGGTGTGGGTGTGGGTGTGGGGTGGGTGTGGGGGTACTGTGGGTGTGGGTGTGGGTCCGGGGGTACTGTGGGTGTGGGTGTGGGGGTACTGTGGGTGTGGGTGTGGGTGTGGGGGTGGGTGTGGGTGTGGGTGTGGGTACTGTGGGTGTGGGGGTGGGTGTGGGTGTGGGTGTGGGGGTGGGTGTGGGTGTGGGGGTACTGTGGGTGTGGGTGTGGGTGTGGGTGTGGGGGTACTGTGGGTGTGGGTACTGTGGGTGTGGGGTGGGTGTGGGTGTGGGTGTGGGTGTGGGTACTGTGGGTGTGGGGTGGGTGTGGGTGTGGGGGTACTGTGGGTGTGGGGGTACTGTGGGTGTGGGGGTGGGTGGGGTACTGTGGGTGTGGGGGTACTGTGGGTGTGGGTGTGGGTGTGGTGTGGGTGGGGGTACTGTGGGTGTGGGTGTGGGTGTGGGTGGGGGTACTGTGGGTGTGGGGGTACTGTGGGTGTGGGTGTGGGTGTGGGGGTGGGTGTGGGTGTGGGTGTGGGGGTACTGTGGGTGTGGGTGTGGGGGTGGGTGTGGGTGGGGGTACTGTGGGTGTGGGTGGGGTGGGTGGGGGTACTGTGGGTGTGGGGGTGGGTGTGGGGGTGGGTGTGGGGGTACTGTGGGTGTGGGTGTGGGTGTGGGTGGGGGTACTGTGGGTGTGGGTGTGGGTGTGGGGGTACTGTGGGTGTGGGTGTGGGGGTGGGTGTGGGGGTACTGTGGGTGTGGGGGTACTGTGGGTGTGGGTGTGGGTGGGGGTGTGGGGGTGGGTGTGGGTGTGGGTGTGGGTGGGGGTACTGTGGGGGTGGGTGTGGGGGTGGGTGTGGGTGTGGGTGTGGGTGGGTGGGGGTACTGTGGGTGTGGGTGTGGGTGGGTGTGGGGGTACTGTGGGTGTGGGGGTACTGTGGGTGTGGGTGTGGGTGTGGGTGGGGGTACTGTGGGTGTGGGTGTGGGTGTGGGGGTACTGTGGGTGTGGGTGTGGGGGTGGGTGTGGGGGTACTGTGGGTGTGGGTGTGGGTGGGGGTGTGGGGGTGGGTGTGGGGGTGGGTGTGGGTGTGGGTGTGGGTGTGGGTGTGGGTGTGGTGTGGGTGGGGGTACTGTGGGTGTGGGGGTACTGTGGGTGTGGGTGTGGGGGTGGGTGTGGGGGTGGGTGTGGGGGTGGGTGTGGGGGTACTGTGGGTGTGGGTGTGGGTGTGGGTGGGGGTACTGTGGGTGTGGGTGTTAGGCGTAGCAGCATCTTCGGAGGCTAGTGGGCGCATTTGAGTGGAAGTCTGACCGCTCGATAGTTATGGCAGAAGCACTTGAGCGATAACGTGAACAAAAAAAAACCTTCCCGACCTTTCCACCAGAATGTCAGATGTGGGATTAGGGTGTGTGTGTGTGTGTGTGTGTGTGTGTGTGTGTGTGTGGGGGGGGGGGGGGGGGCTGGGTTGAGAGACGGGGGTTGGTTGCGGTGGGGCGGGGGGGGGGGGTCGGATTTATAGGGGCCGAGAGCTGTTCAAAGTTTGACTTTGAGTAAACTAGTGCAGTGTTCTACATCAGCCTTGAGCCAGGCAGAGTAAAAAGGGGGAACAGCCATGGATTGTTTATTTTCCTGGCCTGTAGAAAAGGGCTTCATTGACATTTTCGGAATATCCTGGCCTTTTTTTTTTGGAAAGACTTGGAGCACTTTCTGACCTTGACTTGCGTTGCCTTCCCTTCCCCTTCCCCTTCCCTTTCCCGCCTCTGTGCTGGAGGGGCGGGGCTTATGAAGTCAGTAGCCCATACATTAACTTACAATAATAATCTTGGTTTTATTGGGATAGCCGCGGTTAGGCCGGCCCCGCCGGGGGAGGTAAGGAGGGAGTCGGCCATAAAGCACAATTCACATCCCCGACAAAAGACAAGTGTACTGGGGAACTGGGTGCGTAGCCACTGTCCCACAGAGCACATTCTGCCAGACAAGGCCCCAACAGTGAATGGGAATGGCCTGGGAGATGATGGAGCACAACGCAGGGTGTGTTGACAACATGTGTGTGTGTGTGTGTGTGTCTGGTGTGTGTGTGTGTGTGTGTGTGTGTGTGTGTGTGTGTGTGTGTGTGTGTGTGTGTGTGTGTGTGTGTGTGTGTGTGTGTGTGTGTGTGTGTGTGTGTGTCTGTGGTACGTACGCGTGTACGTACATGAGTGTGTAGGGGTGGGGACTCATGACGTGCTGGTATTTAAACTGGCTCCCATTACAATGAGGCCTTAAGTCTCTCTCGGTGTGTTGGTGCCCGCGGTCTGGACGCG
This sequence comes from Muraenolepis orangiensis, assembly GCA_027704905.1. Classification (NCBI taxonomy): domain Eukaryota; kingdom Metazoa; phylum Chordata; class Actinopteri; order Gadiformes; family Muraenolepididae; genus Muraenolepis; species Muraenolepis orangiensis. The sequence goes on from CM051017.1 coordinate 22,993,352, forward strand.
TATTGTACCAGTTCCAACCGCACTTAGCCTGCATGATGGAGACCCTCCACAAGCATGGCACCAAGCCAGGGAGAGTGGGTGTGGGGGCGGGGGGGATAAACAGTGGTCAACTGTTTTATAGACTTGTTTATTAGCTGGTTCCTTAACGCATCCCCGACACCTTCCAGGTACGTTATAATGGACCGATGCAGAGACGTCCAACCGGGAGGCTTTTTTCTTCCTCTCATCTCCACGAGATGAGCCCTTTTTGCATGGGGAAAATTGAGACATCATTCCGGGAAAAGAAACTCCTCGCAGTCAAAAGGGTTTCTGGGTAAAGGTCAACAGTAAATGCGAAAAGTTCAACCTCTGTCCGAGGCTTCGCTGGCGCGGGCGAAAGCGGGGCCCCCGCTGCCCGGCTTGAAGGACAAAAGGCTCCCAAAAGAAATGGAGGGATTAGAAGGGGGGCCCGGGCTACGGCATTTGTCTTTTGTTTTTCCCTATCAGAGTCCGTCAGCGTTCCCCATGTTGCCGGGGACAGCCTTTATAAAGCATGAACGATCGCCCGGATTATGGGCATTTATGGCAAGTGTAAGTATTTCTAATGTGTTTTTCATGGATGAGCGAGTCGCCCTTTACGACTTGCAAAGACGAGCGCCGAATGGATTCCTTGGCCGGGGCTGTTGAGGAGGCAAGGAGCTGGTGTAATTCAGGGGGATTTGGCAATGCCCCCGCTGGGAGAATGCAGCTCAGTGCTTGGCCCTCGATGCCCAGATATTTGCGCCGGGTTAGTGTGTGTGTGTGTGTGTGTGTGTGTGTGGGGGGGGGGGGGTGGGGGGGCTGGGGGTCATTTGAACTGCAGAAAAATGCAATCAGTGGGATAGGCGCGGCTGTGGGAGTTAACGGCTGTTTCCCTCTCGTTGGCGCACTTGCCGGCCAACATTTCTGGCTTCCTCGTGCCTAACGAGATGAAAGTGTAAAATTAGCCCACATCCAAGGATGGTTGTTTCCCCAAAAGGGAGTGGTGTTTTGTTTGTTAACGAAAATGTGTCAGGAATTGGATTACAGCAGGTGGAATCCCTGTCACCTCACCACAACAATGATTGGATTAGCGGCCCTGATTAGATTTCCCCGTGATTCAGTATAGCGATTAAAGGAAGATTGCACTAGATGACTCCGGCGGTGGCAATACTAGAAAACACTTCGAGAGATTCCACTGCATGAGCTTCACCGGAAACCCTTCGAGGGTGTTTTCTTATAACCTCTAATGGCTGCTGCCTCCCGGCCGCTGCCTGTGGGGGAGCAGCCAGATGGATTTTGTTTCATGTTTTTTGCTTCTTGTGTTCTATCTTCTTTTTTCCAGCTCCGGTCATTAATCCAGCGCATAATCAAACCCCGGGAATAGAAAAATAACGTCTCACACACACACACAGAGCCATATTCCCAGAGTCATGGCCCATGGTTTACAGCATTGGCCGTTTGTTGGAGCTGCTTGGCTTCAACACCCTTTGGGCCGGAGTTCTTTCTCCAAGAAAACAAGCGGACGTGAATGATGTGCATACAGAGACGCCTACTAACAAGCCCCAGGCAGAGCATGGCCTTTAAGGAGAGAGAACGGCTCTGGAAAAAAACAAAACCCAGAATTACTTCAAATTCAGCCAGGGTTGATGTTTTCTTTGGGTATTTTGAATGTGGGTTATCACTCATTCAACCATACCATGTTAAGCCGTGTCCCTCCTCTGCATGTGTGATGAGATCTAACTACATGGTAATGGATGCTTTTATATATCGCTTTTATCCAAAGCGCTCCAAGTCATGCCTCACATTCACGAATGTGTGTTCATACACACATTCGTCTCCCAAAGCGGAGTCAGCCATGCGAGGACACATCAGGAGCAGTTAGGGTTAGGGCGTCTTCCTCAAGGACACCTCGACACTTTTTGCTAGGAGGAGCCGGGGATCGAACCAGCAACCTTCCGTTTGTCAGGCGACTGCTCTACCTCCCGAGATATACTGCCGCCATACCATGGTTGTTGGGAGGACCGGGGTCTGGTGTAGCTCGGGGTTCTCGCTGCTGTTTGCATACGTATAGCCACTAATGAAGCTCTCGGTAGGGCGGACTCTGCAACACTTTGAAGCTAAGTAATGGAGCCTGTTGGGGTTTAAAGCAGTAGCCCAGTGGCCAGGAGCCAATGATGAAGAGGAACAGGCAGAGAGAAGGAGCGAGGCAGGAGAGGCAGGAGAGAGGCAGGAGAGAGGCAGGAGAGAGAGAGACGCTGGGGACTCCCACGGGCCCTGAGGTAGCCGTGGTTCTCAACACAGTACTATCCCCTCTGCGGCTGACAACCAGCACATTAGCAAGAGGGAAGGGGGGGAAAGAAAGATGGCTATAACCGTGTTTCCATAGGAAATGAAACAACCCCCATGTGAAACTGTTCCTCTTTACATAAGACCGAATTAGCATACCGCTAGCCCATCAAGAGAGGATAGCGATGTGTGCTGCGCGGAGAGAGACAATATACGCTGGATATTTGAATTAGACAAACATCCAGTTTGATGATTTATAGTCTCAGGGAATTGGTTGAAATGAGAGTTTTGTCTGTGGTGAGCTCCGTGTGCCTGTCTCCTTGTCTGGCTTACTTTGATGAAGAGATGAGTGATAAAATTATAGCTGCCTTGCATTTGTTCAAGGCCATCGCTTTATTATGCCAACACCTCAACTTCATCTCATGGCAAGATTCTAAAGAAAATCTTCATCTGAAATCAACTCAATAATTTTTAATCCTTCGTATTTGGATCCTCTCCATCCCATTCTGGGTTCTCGCACACACACATAAATACACACATGCACACACATGCACACACACACACACACACAGAAATACACGCACGCACACACACACACACACACACACACACACACAGACGCACTACACACACACACACAGAATACCAGACGCACATACACACACACACCACACCACGCACACCCACTCACACACAAAGTCAGATTCTATCCTGTTTTAATGAATATGACTTGGATGAGTTAAGGCATAACTGTTCATTTCCTTCAATCCCACCAATGAAGAAGGTTGCTCCTTATCACGAGTGACAACACACTCATCCATCTCAATGTATAACACATATAAACAGATATGAATAGATTCATATATATATATATATATATATATATATATATAATTATATATAATTATTCATTTATTTATAATCTATTATTTATTTATATTATATATATATATATATATATATATATATATATATATATATATAATGAATGAATACTTTGTATATATTATTTAATTTAGATTTTATATATATACACACACACACATACACACACACATACACACACACACACACACACACACCATCTGGCAATGCTGGGACAATAAAGCATTTGGTAGCGTTTGTTTCAGGAGAGGCGTTCTCTCTACCCGACTCCCACAAATGTTTCGCGGGTGAAATTGCGATGATAAAATGTGGCAGATCTACCCTTGGCGGAGTGCCGCTTTATGTCAGGAAGCAAATGTAGCGGGCAAATCTTTAGATCAACTGCACACAATTATAGTTCATCGTTTGTCATATCAAATCATATAAACCTGCCAGGGTGGTATTTTACAGGCATTCATTCATTCCAAACTGCCGTCACATTTAGGGTCTAAGGTTGTGCTCTCTGGAGGTGTGATTTGAGTTTGTAATTATGTGGTCTAATAGAAAGCAAACTGGGATAAGATAGATTTGTATTCATTTTTATGAATCATATCTTTTTTACGTGTTGTTTTTCACAAGCTTAGTCGGCCCCTTTAACGACCTATCTTCAACATTTAAATGAGAATACTAACTCTCCTGCGGAAGACCTACTATTTAAATCTCAATTCTCAGCGGTAAAAGCTAATCCTACTTATAAGAGGTAATTGATCTGATTTAAGTATATGCTAACCCCCTAAAAACAATCCTCGGTATCAATCAAAATAAAAAAATGAAAGAAATAAAAGTGGTACCCGAGAAGGAAGCCCCGAGGCAGGCGAGGGTCTCATGGGACGTGACCTCTGAACCCCGGTGTGCGATGGCGCTCTACCCTACATATCGCTGGCCTCCTTTCCTACTTACTTCTTTCCTGGAATTGTTCTACATAGTGACCGAGGGCGCAGTGTGTCGTGGCGCTCCACCTTCCCCGTGTATATGAAGCTAGGGTGCACAGCAGTGATTCTGCATTTATAGTCCAACCGCGTAAGACTCCACTTATTTCTTTATTTTCTTTTTGCCTTCAAGCACAAGCTATTCAGGGTTTAACTCCTGTCAATACCGCCAATGGTAAAAAAAAAAAAAAGGAAAAATTTCCTTTCTCTTCTTTTGTTGCTGGGAGAACGTTGACCTGAATTCTAAATGGCCCCCCCCGGTTAATCCCCTCCACGTTTAGTATATAAAACACTGCATTCGCCGGGTAATTCCTCCGCCAGACCATCCTTGAAACTCAAAGGAGCACCGATAGCTAAGCTAAGCTAAGCGGCTTTCTGCAGCCGCCCCGCTGTCCGACCGATGGGGACAACAATGCGTGCATGGCTATGTCCTTTAGCTCGTCCGCTGGGGCATGGATGTGTACGGGCTGCCCTTTATGGATTGGTCACATGTTTTGATCGATCGATTGGCGATCGAGTTTCCCCGCGTTCGGGGCTGTAGAGATATTTTGTCTGTGCTCTCTGGGCTCTCTTTTGCCCGGCGATTTGCAAACGGCGCTCTCCCATTACATCACCGTGAATGGGGGGGGGGGGGGGGGGGCATTCATTGGGGTAGAGCCGTCTATGCTTTACTGCTGTCTTCGCTAGATCCAAGTCTCTAAAAACCCTCTAACCCCCGGATAATCTACTGTGGTTTGCGATGGAAAAAAAAAATCGACATCTGCTGTAGCTACTTGGCCACCCTTATTTGTTCACGGGAGCGGCTGTAGCTCAGGAGGCAGAGCGGTCGGCTCTCAACCGGAAGGCTGCTGGTTCGATCCCCCGTGTGTGTCGAGGTGTCCTTGAGCAGCAAGTCACACCCTAAACCCTAACTAGCTCTCGACGTGCTGGCTGTCGCCTTGCATGGCTGCCTCACACCGTCGGTGGATGACTGTGTGTATGAATGGGTGAGGCTTGTAAAGTGCTTTGGGTAAAAGCTGCTCCATATAAATGCATTCCATTTATTTGGATCCTGAGAAAAGGATTTCATATCAGCAACCACAGACCCCTCACTCTCCATCATGCGTGTTTTTCACATTTTGCAAGTGGTACACGGCAGGTTTACGCAGTATTAGGTGGTACAAAGGCCACAATTTGTCTTAAATATCACCCACACGCCATCGTTGTATAACCAGTGATGTTTATGGATTTCAAAATGCATAATGTGTAGGTAATTTTATTCACAATTGGACCATTTCAACCTACTCCCCTGACAAAGGAACTGGGATACACCATTACCATTGCATTGTTGTTTTCTTTCACACAATTACAAAACCTGACTACAAAAAGGCTTTGTTCCCAACCCTCTGGAACCCCCCAGATACAGGCCGTGTCCACGCCAGTCTTACACAGTCACAACAAAGTAAAGTAAAGTAAAACCTATCTTTCGGTTTCGGTACCATCAGTTCTAAGCCTTCAGCAGGCAATCAATTTATCAATGTGTTATTCTTGGCCAGGGTCGCGAAAGTTGACAGCTTATTCCAATGCACTATTGATAAAAACACAAAGAAACCTAAACCGAGGGCCACCGTCATCTCAGGGTCACAACATCAGAAATTCACAGTTTTCATTTGGCTGAAAAAAACCCCCTGGCTGCCTGAGTATTGGATAAAACACAGGGCCTCCATACAGACGAGTATACTCATGGTTATATATCCCTGGTCTTTGTAGCAGAAAGTGGACCCGGGCCTCACTTTCATTCCATTCTGCCCGCTGTATTCTTACAAGAGCAGGCCAGCTTTTTGTTACAAGAGGACAAGATCTCAGAGGATAAGTGTATAGATGTAACTGTTTGATACGGCAACTCCCACTATTCCCATGGGGTTCCCCCCCCCCCCCCTCTTCCTCACGCTATACGGGACTAACTAGCATCGGAGTCTTCCTCCCACTGGCAATTCAGGCGGGAAATTTGGGAACATTCTGAAGGACCTTGATAGGTCCTGCAACTGTCATGACTTCCCATGTTAATTATCTACATATTATCTGCGTAAATGAAATGTTAATTTCATCTTCACTATTCATTTCCTTGTTTCATTTTAGTTAATCTTCAAGCCATCAAAAGGCTATATATACGATAAATCCCAACGAACACATATATACGTATACATCTTCCAATCCTTTCAATTTGTACCACAAGATTAGGCGATTAGTGTTTTTAAACGCTTTCAAATTGAAGCGACGGGAACATACATGACTGTAGTGGTACTTAAAATCACATGTCACAGTATCTTCTATCATAATTACGCTCTTCCTCATTATAATAATGTATAAATTGCATTACTTCTTCATGTGGTTTGTATTCACTTTGGGCTCAACCCTCAATGAATAATATAATTGAATAATTATAATCATTTATGTACAATTGAATTGGCATATACAATTTGTCATAGGAGTCCTGTTCACATTTAAGATTTAAGACAGGCCGAGTGTAAATATCCATCTGTCCTGAGGGCGTTCCAGCGGTCTATCGTACTGAATCAATGCTATGTGTTGGTAGCTTCTAAAAAAAACACCAAAAATGAATCATACAATGAATTATGTTCTGAACAAATCATGAAGGCATAGATAGGTTCATCTCCTACATCACCCATGATGCATCTCCGTCTCCACTAGCTGCCTCAATCCTCTGTTGTTGTCCTCTCTGTAGGTCCTATTACCCACTGGCTTCTACAACAAACCAGCCATCATAGCCATGATATCACGTTATGATATGGCAACGTTTACATTTAACATGCACATTTACTTATAATGAACGTAAATTGAGTTTAAAAAAACAAATCTCTAATTTTTAATTTCCGGTTGATGGTCCGTGAGCTAACGGTGTGTCTGCCTCTGCTAATCAGCCATCATTTGATATTGGATTGTGTCATTTGGCAGCGTCTAATTAAAACTCTGCTTCTGCACAACCCATCACCTTTAAATGCATGCATATATACTTCTCACTACAGCATGTATGTGTGCAACGCCTATAGTGTGGCTTGGAGTTCACTTCTTTTTATAAAGGCCTTCTAGAAATAGAATAATAGTCTATTATTGCAACAAATGGAATGTATGCATACTCGCTTAACACATGCAAGTATAGAGGCATGTATAAACACACTTAACACTTAAATCCCCATGATCCCAAATATAATGTATTTCAACAACCCCATTGTGGTTTATGTCTGGTTATCATCCTGATGTATCCCACCCAAATCTCTTAATCTCCCCCCCCCCCCCCCCCCCCTCTAATCCCATGTTTTTGTGTTTATTAAATTAGTTCCTGTCCTGCCTCATTATGGCCGGCATCGTATATCATGTTGTGCTCCTGAGGCGGAAGACGCTCTGTGCTACACACACAGAGAGAGAGAGAGAGAGAGAGAGAGAGAGAGAGAGAGAGAGAGAGAGAGAGAGAGAGAGAGAGAGAGAGAGAGAGAGAGAGAGAGAGAGAGAGAGAGAGAGAGAGAGAGAGAGAGACTCCTTTTAGAGCAACAACTGAGTGTTGTTCCAAACAGAGTGAACAAAGCCTCTTAAGACTTATTAGGCAGGCAGACACCTCCCTGCAACAAAAAAAACAACCCCCCCCCCCCATCGCAGTAATACTCCTTGCCTGATGCAGATACATCATCCCTTTATTCCTCTTATGTCGTGGTGTCTTATCTATCTGTTGTAGTGCTTCTGTTCTCTCTAACTCTCGCCTTGATCCTTCGTTTGATACGTCTTCTACTGCAGAAGTAAAGCTATAGGGTTGCACACCGCACCCACCCACACCACCACACACACACACACACACACACACACACACACACACACACACACACACACCAACGCAACTCAACTCACACACAACACGCTGCTCCGCCTGAACGCTGGCGCACGCACACGCACACGCGCACACACACACACACACACACACACACACACACACACACACACACACACACACACACACACACCACACACACACACACCACACACACACACACACACACCACACACACACACACACACACACACACAGACAGACCCCCCCCACACACACACACACACACACACACACACACACACACACACCACACACACACACACACACACACACACACACACACACACACACACACACACGACACACACCCAGACACACACACACACCAACGCATCGCAACTCAACACAACACGCTGCTCCGCCTGAACGCTGGCGCACACACACACGCACACACACAACACACACACACGCACGCACACAAACACAGTACACACGCAAGAGGCGCAAGACGCGCGACGGACGGGTCTGTTCAAAGTTGTTCTCGTCGTGGAGAGTCTTATCGGCACCTTTCTCTGTCTGTGCCGCGGAGGAGGAGGAGGAGGCTTTTTAAATGTGCGGTCCTCCTTTTCTCCTCCTTTGGTTTCGTGTTACAAAGCGAGGGGAGTGCGAGTCGCTCCGCTGTGTAAACTGTCAGCGTCGTATGTCTTCATGAGCGAGAGGAGAGAGGGATAATCTGTGCGTTGTTTTTGCTTTTGTGTGTGTGTGTGTGTGTGTGTGTTACTACAAGCACACAAAAAAAACCCTATGCAGATATGGAATCATTTATAACTTGAGATCCAAAAAAAACCCTCCGAGATTTAAGGACATAGCTTATAACGAATAGTGGATCTGTCGTCGGGGTTTTTTACGCGGCGGTGGTGGAAGCTTTGGAAGGGAAGGAAGGAGCTGACGGTGGGAGAACCGCCAGCTCTCATCATCAGCAGGCAGGCACATCGTCCTCCCTTTATTAATACCAAGGTAAGTTTCTTTTAACACACCGTTATTCCTCATGATACTGCCATGTGGGTCTTTTGTTGTTCCACTGAATGCGCCAAAGAGGGGTGGAGAGGGAGGGGAGAGAGGGGGTCTAGGATTAAAAGTATAGGCGAGGAAGCGAGAGAGAGAGAGAGAGAGAGAGAGAAGGAAACCGTTTGGGGTCGGCATGACTCCAACTGTTGCCATGAAGGTTTTTCTCTATGTGGTCCTGGCTTTCCTATTTATTCACCAATCTTCCCGAATGGCGTTTACAGTACCGCCATCCGCGACGTGTTCCAACTTTATTCTCTGTGTCTCTCTCCTTTTCGCCCAGAGTAAACATAGCGCACTGCGGTGAGTTTCACTTGGAAGCGAATCAACTGTGGCTGTGGTTTTTTTTGTGTTGCTTTTGCTCTTTAACAAAATGAGGAAACATTGATTTACGA
>CM051017.1:23007773-23010273 GCA_027704905.1 Muraenolepis orangiensis
ACCTAGGGACTGGTGCTGATAATACCTTCATTTGCTGTGTTTCCGTGCAGCAGTGCTTTTGTAGCATCGAGGTTAATGTTGTATAACTTAAATGTGTGCCGGTGCTGGGAAGCATGCAGACCACTACCCTAACCCTAACCCTAACCCTAACCCTAACCCAACAACTACATATTGGTGTCAGCGGCGTAGTTGTATACAGAATGCCTACTGGCTGTCTTGGGAGCCACGGGATGCTGTAAACTGAGTTAGTGCTTTATTAGACGTACAGTAAGTCATGCACCTTTTATTTATTTGTTTGCTTCTCTGATAAATGTCCCTACTCAGCAAGATAGGGCGGAGCCATCATCAGCAGTCGGCTTTGTTTACCGTTGGGCCGAGGTATTTGTCCCTCTTTTGTGTGTGTGTGTGTGTGTGTGTGTGTGTTGCCATTGTGTCTCTAATACCATGTAACTACTTTGTGTTGCCCCTTTGGGACCAAGTCCAGCAGAAATAATTCATAGAATGAAGACAAATGACTTATTAATAACCCAGTAGGGTGTGGCAGCTGAGGAATTGGATATAATTTTTATATAATAAAGTATTAATTATATATATATATTAGGGGTGAAACTGTTTGTGTATTTGTGTTGAATATATGATAATAAATTGTATACCGGATCCACGATGCACAGGTCAGCAGACACCGCGAACCGAACAATAAATTAATCAGTTATTATTGTATGTTAAAAAAGATACTAATAACAAGAAATAATTTCACCTGAAAAAGATGATGCATAGACATAAACCCATGGCATAAACGTGCATATACTTATACCGGAATAAAACGTGGGGGGGGGGAAATATCCACAAATTTCCGGTTAAGCGGCACTAGGCCGAGGTTACGGTTCAACTTCACTGTGTTGTGTTCGCTGTCAGTCGGTGGAGGCTGTGTTTTCCAGCAGAGGGAGAGAAGAGTTTGAAACTCACACAAGCGATTCCGCTACGGATCAACTGTCATTCTGTTGGAGTTGTTTGGACTCTAGGCTACTGCTCAGTCTTCAAGCGAAACCCATAGAAACACAATGGCTTGGGCCGTGAACGCGTCACTGAGACAATCGGCAGGGCTCGGAGAACAAATGGTAAATGGTTAATGGACTGCCTTTTATAAAGCGCTTATATCCAAAGCGCTTTACAAGTCATGCCTCACATTCACCCATTCATACACACATTCAACCACCGCCGACGGCATGAGTCAGCCATGCAAGGAGACTGCTCCCGCAGGTCGGGAGCAGTTTAGATTTGAGGGTGTTTTGCTCAGGGACACCTCGACCCTTTGCTAGGAGGAGCCGGGGGATCGAACCAGCCACCTACCGGTTGGGAAACGACCGCTCTACCCCCTCCTGAGCTACTACTGCCACCCCCAAATGGCTACCAAACCGCAACAAGGTCTCCCCTCGCAGTCTCCAGGGGCAACAACAGCGACCGCGATAATGAGGCTGATTCTGGTAGCCGGTCTCCTCAGAGATCAGCGCAGAGATTCATAGGCGGGCCGGAGATTACGGGATTCACCGACATGTCTTAAGTGCTTTACCCGCGATACATCACGATCACTTCCTGCACACATTTTGCCCCAGACAGTTATACCCGCCTTATACTGCAAAACCAAAAGACCAATTCACATGCATAATAATAATAATAGTAGTAATCAGAAAAGCTTTCTCTTGCGCTAACTACAGTTGGAATGTCTAGATGCCCAACTTACTGTGATGACTCAGAAAGCCAAGATACACAAAGCCCTGTCTCATTTTGATTTCATGTCGATGTACTAATCTCTAAAAAGTTGCTCCTATTTTGTTCAATGCACTGCTCAGTTTGCCATATGCTGCTGATCTATGCATTCCTTGTTGAGGTTGCGTTCACGTGACTATTTTAATATTTGATGTTATAAAGCGGGTGCTACTGGTTTTGTTTATGTTTCCATGTGCTTCTGGACGCCAAGCTATCCCATGTTGTTTACTGTTTTTAATAATCCATGGAAAATCTAAATACAAATGAAAAATGTTTATTCAGGCATTTGATCCTGTCGTCGATGTGTACCAAACCGTCCCGGGTTTCATTGTAGCCTAAAAGGCTTCCGAAGTCACCCAGCTTCCCGTTGTATGAGAGCTGTGGCCGACCTCCAATTAGCACAAAGGAAAATGGGTGGTGGTTTGAACACAGTGCAAAGTTTAAATGCACAGCAGGACGAGCACAATTCACTCTTCAGGGAAATCACACAATGAAGTGCTTATTGTGGGTGGAGGAAAGGAAAGTAGGAAAGGTAAGGAAAGTACATCACTAGTCACCACTTCAAGTTTAGGAAGGAAGTTCAAGTAGGAAGTGCTATTTTCTTTCTTCTTTCAACTGAACAGTGTGGAGTGCCACCATAAACAACTCAATTCAAATATCCCAATACAAAACTAATGATTGATAATTCGATGGATAATTCAAATAGCTACCTTACAAACGAATATTTGAATAT
>CM051017.1:23025273-23027938 GCA_027704905.1 Muraenolepis orangiensis
GAGAGAGAGAGAGAGAGAGAGAGAGAGAGAGAGAGAGAGACAGAGAGACAGAGAGAGAGAGGAGCGAGCTCACAGGGGGCTATTTCTGAGGATCACTCTCCTGCTCGACCGCGTTTATCCTCCTCATTTTTTTTATTGGAACTGTTATTATTGCAGGGCTTAAGTTATGTGAAAGTTAAACTTTCAACATATGAATACCACGCAGCAGCATGGCAGGGACGTTTAGCGCGGCACGCACAGGGCAGAAGGCAAGGGAGCAGGAATAGAAATAAAGCAAATTGAGTGGCAGTAAAGGATGGCCTGAGCAGAGAGAGAGAGAGAGAGAGGGCGAGGGAGAGAGAGAGAGAAGGCGAGAGAGAGAGAGAGAGAGAGAGAGAGAGAGAGAGAGAGAGAGAGAGAGAGAGAGAAGAGAGAGAGAGAGAGAGAGAGAGAGAGAGAGGAGAGAGAGAGAGAAGGCGAGGGAGAGAGAGGCGAGGGAGAGAGAGGCGAGAGAGAGAGAGAGAGAGAGAGAGAGAGGGAAGGAGAAAGAGAGAGGAAGGAGAAAGAGAGAGAGAGAGAAGGCGAGGGAGAGAGAGAGAGCGAGAGAGAGAGATATAATGAGAGAGCGAGAATGAGAGGGAGATGAGCACAAGAAGCGGTGTAATATCAAGAGAGATAGAGTTTCAAGGGACTAGAAAAAAAACACCTTCTTTCCATTTCTTTAATTTCCAAATAGACCCAAGCGTCACCGGCAATATGACTAACTATGAACATGGGAAGCGTGGGAGCATGGGACCTAATGAAGAGAAAGAGGTGGTGGTGGAGGTAGTGGTGGTGGAGGTGGAGGATGAGGTGGTGGTGGAGGTGGAGGAGGTGGAGGATGGGTGGTGGTGGTGGTGGTGGAGGATGAGGTGGTGGTGGTGGTGGAGTGATGGTGGAGGTGGTGGTGGTGGTGGTGGTGGAGGTAGTGGTGGTGGTGGTGGTGGAGGATGAGGTGGTGATGGTGGTGGTGGAGGAGGATGAGGTGGTGGTGGAGGTGGTGGTGGTGGAGGTGGAGGTGGTGGAGGATGAGGTGGTGGTGGTGGAGGTGGTGGAGGATGAGGTGGTGGTGGAGGTGGTGGAGGATGAGGTGGTGGGGGTGGAGGTGGTGGAGGATGAGGTGGAGGTGGAGGTGGTGGAGGTGGAGGTGGTGCTGGTGGCAGGGGAGAGAGAGGGAGGAGAGAGAGAGGGAGAGAGAGAGAGAGAGAGAGAGAGAGAGAGAGAGAGAGAGATAGGAAGAGGAATGTTGGAGGGGTTTTTCATCAGTGGGCGGGTGGGTTTCACTAGGAGGGATTGGTTGGGCTTTACTGCTTTATGAGTATTGGTCCGAGGGCTTGGGAAGCCATGGGGGTGTGAGGAAGGCCAGAGCCTGTTACCGTCACTCCCATACACGCACGCACACACACACACACACACACACACACACACACAAACAACACAGCAGGCAGACACCCACACATACAAACACACACACACACACACCACACACACTACACACACACACACACACACACACACACACACACAACACACACACACACATACACACACACACACACATACACTACTATACTGCAGACACATTTTAAACACACATACACACACAAACAGAGATAAAGAGTTGGCCAAACACATTAACACATGTGTGTGAGTGTGAGTGTGAGTGTGTGTGTGTGGTGTGTGGGTGGGTGGGTGTGTGTGTGGGTGTGTGTGGGTGTGTGGACAGTCTGCCAGCAGACACCAGGTGTTGCTGCATGCTCCACTCTCACAAAGTACAAGCGTTCTGGAACACATCGACGGGCAATACCAATAATTAGACATGGCTGCCAGATATTTTACCACCTCGCCCATAAAAGGTCAGCCAATGGCGGCACACACAGTCACTTCCAGCGGCAGGCACAGGACGTGACCAGAGAGAGGTTGACGACAAAGTCAGAACCAAGGTCCCCCCCCCCCCCCCCCAACCCCACAACGGGACCTCACAGACAAGGCTTAAGCACTGTGTCGGCCAGTATTAACCAATGCAATGAGTGTTCACATGGGTGATCTCATAAACCCCTCTCCCTCCCCTTCCACACACCCACACACCACCACGCACACACCCACGCACACACCCACACACACCCACCCACGCACCATCCACGCACACACCCACACACCCCACCCACGCACCCATCCACGCACACACCACACACACACCCACGCACACACGCCGCCCTCTCCCTCTCCCTCTCCAAGAGTGATGTGTCAGCAACCAGCAATCACTTGTGTGGCTAATTTTAGCTCATAAATCATGACCCCGGACGTAATGGGCCGCAGTTAGAGAGGGTCAAAGTTGACAGCCAGAGGACAACAGAGGGCCTCACAGCCGGCCGGAGGAACCAAACCGGGAACCCCAAACACAGGGGGAAAGTGCAAGGTTAACAACAACGGACCCCCCCGACACGGAGCCCCCAACGCAACGCCAACACGGGACGCCACAACACAACTAGGCGAAGGAGGCCAGCCCCGCCAAGCCCGGAGGAACGGAAAGCAAACCCCCCCGGAAACAAACCCACCCCCACACGGAGCCCCACCGCCACGGTAGCACAACCCTGGAAAGAACAAGAGGCTAGACAACTTCTGCCATCTACGTCTAATGTACACA
>CM051017.1:23028938-23061438 GCA_027704905.1 Muraenolepis orangiensis
GTATTTATCCCTCCTTAGGACTGCCCCTAAGATACTGTCTTTCACCCCAATGATGCAAGTCTTGACCACCTGGCTCCACCAGCCCCATCCCCAGCACGGGAACGGAGGAACTCTCGTGCAGGCAGAGGAAGCCAGAGGTGTTGGACCAGGAGCGGCCAAGCCTTTGATCCAGCTCAATAGTTGTATGCCAACCCCCCTCAACAGCTGTAGACTGTAATAGCCACTGTCCCCCGCTATGAGATAAACATTACAGTTGGTCAAGCAGGATGAGGATAAGGATAAGGATAAGAACCCCTCAGGACAATAGGACAAAAGGGTGATAGGGAGAATTACATAGGGGGGTCACAAGGTCAAAGAAACAGAGAGTGATAGAAGGGACAACATATGATTTTTCCATTACAGCCCTAAGGTGAAATTTAACAAGCGACGTACCACAAACAAACGGAGACACAACTGATTGGATTAATTTAAGCAAAGAAGAGGAAACGGCACGGCACTTGCTCAGTAGTTTGATAGATTAGATTAGATTAGATTAGATTCAAATTGATTGTCAGTGTACAGCACAAGTACAGTACATCGAAAGGAATTTGAAATCTAACCAGAGTGCAAATATTATATTATATATATGCCCTCAACCCGGGTTCAACCTCGGCATCCAGCATCTCTAACACATTCAAAGTGCTGCTCGAGAACCCATTTGAATCGGTATAAACAACGCCCCGCCAATACGGATCCACATAGCTCGCATAGCGCCCAGTCAGTGGCTGGGTTGATAGTGACATTTAGGGTTGGCGCAAGAGAGGGAGGGACTCTCCCGCTTTCCCACGGACAGCAAAGCACCGGACGACACACATCCCCCCCTCCCTTCCCTCTCTATCGGGGGCGGGGGGGGGTCACAGGACACATCACTTCCTGTGCAGGTCATGATGCATCACGTGGCACTCATGATGATGTCATTACCGGTCGTACAATTCGTCTTTGTATTATCAGCACAACTCCTCCCCCTTCCCCTCCCCCCACCCCCACCCCTCCCCTCCTTATCCCAGTGTGCTACCGCTACGCACTGGAACAGTCTTCCAGGAAAGAGAGTGCTTGTGTGTGCGTGTGCGCGTGTGTGTGTATGTTTATTCCAGTATAAACAGCAGGGCAGTGTCAGAGGCTGAGAGAGAGAGAGAGAGGGGGGGGGGGGGGGGGTTAGCTATGGTCACTCCTTAATCATCTCCACTACTTCTGCTGCCAGTGGCCCAGACTAACTCATCCCCTCCTGGGCTGAGCCTTCTGCCTTCTGCCCCTCCATCTTCCATTTCCCACAAGGCGATGTCTGGGGGGGAGACACACTGGCAAGAAGACACACATACTAGGGAATAAACAACAAACAATGGGTGGTTTTCAGATGACGTCAGAGGGCTGTCTATATTTGGGTGTCGGCCATGTTGGAGCCCCTCGCAGTGTAAAAATCTATGTAAACATAAGCCATTTGTATCTATTGCTCTCACGTTCTTCCCTACTTTTTTATGGATCTTTCACAGAAAGAAAACAAGGATGACTTGGAATATCTAGCTAAAGATATCCCAGTGCTTTCTGAGTACTCAAAAGGCCTCGAAATCCATATAAAGAGGAGATATTTACAAAAAATATGGCTGGTTGGTGTCGACCCCGCTATTATCCCAATCAGTTTGACTATATAATACGTAATAGTTATATATAAATGAACATGATACTATATAATAACCTCTCCGGGAACCATCACCTTATCGTGGTGGAGAGGTTTGGGTGTCCCTGTGAACCTGAGAGCTGTGTTGTCTGGAGCCTAGTGCTCCTGGTTAGGGTCTCCCATGGCAGATTGGTCTCAGGGGATGGGCCAGACTAAGAATGGTTTAAAGACTTCAATGGACAAACAAACAAGAAGTGAGGATACCCTGCCCGGAGGAAGCCCGGGGCCCCTTTCCGGAGCCAGGCCTGGAAAGAGGGCCCATAAGAGAGTGCCTGGTGGCCGGGTTAGCCACGGAGCCCGGTCGGGCATAGCCCGAAAAAGCAACGTGGCCACTTCTCCTTCCTGCGGACTCACCACCTACGGGAAGAACCACTGGGGTCGGGTGCACTGCCAGTTAGGAGGCAGTGAAGGCAGGGGTCATCGACGGACCAAACCCAGCCAACAGAGACTGGCTTTGGGGACGTGGAATATCACCTCTCTGGGGGGGAAGGAGCCTGAGCTTGTGCGGGAGGTGGAGCGCTACCAATTAGATCTGGTGGGGCTTACCTCTACGCACAGCACTGGCTCTGGAACTAAACTCCTGGATAGGGGTTGGACTCTTTCCTTCTCTGGAGTTGCTCAGGGTGTGAGGCGCCGGGCGGGTGTGGGGATACTCACAAGTCCCCGGCTGAGTGCCGCTTTGTTAGAGTTTACCCCGGTGGACGAGAGGGTCGCCTCCCTACGCCTTAGGGTCATGGGAGGGAAAACTCTGACTGTTGTTTGTGCCTATGCACCAAACAACAGTTCGGAATATCCCGCCTTCTTGCACACCCTGGATGGAGTCCTGCATGGGGCTCCTGAAGGGGACTCTATAGTCCTCCTGGGAGACTTCAACGCACACGTGGGTAACGATGGGAAAACTTGGAGGGGCGTGTTGGGGATGAACGGCCTAACTGATCTGAACCGGAGTGGGGTTTTGTTATTGGATTTCTGTGCTAGTCATGGATTGGCCATAACAAACACCATGTTCAAACATAAGGATGCTCATAAGTGTACATGGTACCAGAGAACCTTAGGCCGAAGGTCAATGATCGATTTTGTTATCGTATCATCTGGCCTGAGGCCGCATGTTTTGGACACTCCGGTGAAGAGAGGGGCAGAGCCGTCAACCGATCACCATCTGGTGGTGAGTTGGGTAAGATGGCGGGGGAAGCCTCTGGACAGACCAGGTAAGCCCAAACGTGTAGTGCGGGTGAACTGGGAACGTCTGGTGGATGCCCCTGTCCGGGAGACCTTCAACTCCCACCTCTGGCGGAATTTTTCGGGCATCTCTGAGGAGGCTGGGGGCATTGAGCCAGAGTGGTCATTGTTCAAAGCTTCTATTGCCGAAGCTGCGGTTGAGAGCCTCAAGGTCAAACGGGGGTGGTGGTACCCCTGTTCAAAAAGGGTGACCAGAGAGTGTGTGCCAATTACAGGGGTATCACATTACTCAGCCTCCCTGGGATAGTCTACTCCAAGGTGCTGGAAAGGAGGGTTCGGCCGATAGTCGAACCTCAGATTGAAGAGGAACAATGCGGATTCCGCCCTGGTCGTGGAACAACGGACCAGCTTTTCACTCTTGCAAGGATCCTGGAGGGGGCTTGGGAGTATGCCCATCCGGTCTACATGTGTTTTGTGGATTTGGAGAACGCATATGATCGGGTCCCTCGGGAAATACTGTGGGGGGTGCTGCGGGAGTATGGGATGCGGGGGTCACTGTTGAGGGCCATCCAATCTCTCTACTCCCAAAGCAAGAGCTGTGTCCGGATTCTCGGTAGAAAGTCAGGCCTGTTCTCAGTGGGTGTTGGCCTCCGCCAGGGCTGCGCTTTGTCACCCATCCGGTTTGTGATTTTCATGGACAGGATTTCAAGGCGTAGTCATGGAGGGGAGGGGTTTCAGTATGGTGGGCTCAGGATTGAATCGCTGCTGTTTGCAGATGATGTGGTCCTGTTTGCGTCATCAGTATGTGACCTTCAGCACTCACTGGATCGGTTTGCAGCGGAATGTGAAGCGGCTGGGATGAGGATCAGCACCTCCAAATTTGAGGCCATGGTTCTTAGCAGGAAACCGGTGGATTGTCTACTCCAAGTAGGGAGGGAGTCCTTATCTCAAGTGAAGGAGTTCAAGTATCTTGGGGTCTTGTACTCGAGTGAGGGGAGGATGGAGCATGAGATTGACAGGAGAAGAGGTGCAGTGGGAGCGGTATTGGGTGCACTTTGGCGCACCGTTGCGAATACAAGCGGCCAAAATGAGTTTCCTCAGGACGGTGGCTGGTATCTCCCTGAGGGATAGGGTGAGAAGCTCAGTCACTCGCCAGGGAGAGGGGAGTTTGGAGTCCCCTGCTGGAGCTGCTACCTCCGCGACCCGATTACGGATAAGCGGGAGAAGATGGATGGATGGACTATATAATAAATAATAGTTATAGATATTAATATGAACATACTACTACATACTACATACATTGAGACGATACGATGTCCAACTATACTATACTATGTATATGATTTACTATATAGTAACATGCTCCTTTATTACTGTAATGTAATATATAGTAACGTGTTGCTATATATGTATAACTATAATGTATTATATAGTAGCATGTCGTTAAATATATTATTATGTTTGCAGCCTCTCTATATTGTCTTTTCCCGAGGTTAAGCGTAGGTTTTCAGTCCACATTATATCTGTCCCAGTTCATAGCGGGCTGTCCCCAAACTAAATGCTTACTCTCTTCAGTAAGTGTTTCGAACTCTTCACCTTGATTATGTATAACAGAAGGTATACGGAATATTCCTACGCCGTCCTTTTACTTCCACAGCCCACTATAACCCAATGAACCATGTGGTTTTCTTCACTCGAGCGTCTATATTGTGACTCTGTGTTTACGTTTGAAGGGCTCCAACATGGCGGATAGCAACCGTTGTCAAGGTTTTAGTCACGTGGGTGAAAACCAAGAATAGGAAACATTGAAGGAATGTCTGAAAACTAAAGAAAAATAGTGTAACATTGAATTTAGGAGTGTTTGTTTATTGGGGTTTTTGGTCATTGCTCTTTGCTCAAGTGCAATCTGAAGTTACACCTAGAGCATATCATTGAGCTGGTCCTCTACAAGCTAAATATTTAATGTTTAATTTCACGGCTACGTGAAATTTAGACACGAGAACAGGATGGCTGATGCCAAAACAGTCACCCAAGTAGTAAACGGCAACATATTTGGGGACTTGCAGTATTGATATATAGTGTCGATTACAAATCATCACAACAACAAGAAGAAAGAAATCTTTGCTGCCAACCTCAGAGGAAATACAGCATTGAAAGCCAATTATACTCGGAAAGTGGCATCACAGTAGTACAAGTAGTATCACAGGACCATGTTTGTACTTCCTTCGCCAACATATAGCTTGGCCTTCACCCAGGTATGGTCTACACAGTACACAGCCAAAGTTGACCTTGGCTAACATTACAAATTGGCGAAGGAAGCACCATTAAGGTATCCTTAGCAGCTTAAACACGATGACACACAAAGTTTACACACAGACACACACACTTTTGGTTCAGTTACAGTATGGACTACGGCTACCCCCCCATCACAGAGTAAAGTAAAATAACTTAACAGAATGGATATTAATAAGGATTTAGGCTCTGGGCGAAGTAGCTAGGCTTGGCTACACTAGGCTGAATTGGTTTCTCCCAGCGATAGTCACAAGAGCTTAAACTCCCCATCCCACTCACACAACCCACCCCACCACCTCCACCCCCCCCCCCCCCCTCCACCCACCATCACCATCCCCACCTCAGGCAACTTCATTTATGCAGCATCTTGCAGTGGAGCTGCCAATGCCCCGTAGCTAGCAGCACCGGAATCTGAATTCATCAACAGTTTTTAGGGGAGGTTTTTTTCTGCGCCACATAAGACATTGTTTTATGTCTTATGTGTGTGTGTGTGTGTGTGTGTGTGTGTGTGTGTGTGTGTGTCTTTGTATGTGTGTGCATGTGCGTGTGTGTGTGTGTGTGTGTGTGTGTGTGTGTGTGTGTGTGTGTGTGTGTGTGCTCCAGTAAATACAGGCAGAGGAGTTGGATCCGGCCTCCATGGCGCAACACATCATTCCACACTCTGACCTTTCAAGGCTCACCAGAGAACCCAGTGAGTCTGCCTGGTTGAAAGCATCCAATGACCAGCTCCTCCTCTCCATGGACTCTCATGGTGACTGAGTCGTCCTGATTCTTCTTAACTTCAGCAGTGTTAGTTTACACACATTTTCACACTGGGCTAAAATACGGTATTCGCGGTGCTGCAAAACTTGTTTTGTTTCGCTTTTGCTTTCACACTGGCAAGTAATGCGCATTCGCTACCCAACTAGTGTGCATTAACTCATCCACCTTGGGGTAGGTGGTTTAGATCCCGAAGTAACTAGTTTGGGTGCAAAGCAATAAAACTACTATGGGTTTCGCTTCCCGTGTGTGTGTGAACAGAATCTTTAATGCTCATTACTTTCACTTCACACACAACCCGTCTCCTGATTTAATACGCATTCGCTTCTCTATCGTGTGTGAACGAATACCTGGTATCGAGTGGTGCGCAGCGAATCACGAATTAGAAGAGAGTGGGAACATAAGTGTATTCGACGCGCACTAACTAAAACGGTATCGACACCTGTATGAACTAATACGAGAGTCCATACCGTATTCAGTGTGAAAATGGAATTAGTTACAGTGGATCACAGGCATTTTAATTTACAATCTCTCTCCAGTAAGGGGGGGGGGGTTGGTCGGTGTTGGTGGTACTGCCATATCCTGGTTCACATACCGCTACCTCAGCAATAACGTTTCTCCATCAATCAACATTGGCGATTCGTCGTCACCCCCAGCTAGTCTCTCCTGCGGGGTCCCACATGGCTCCATCCTAGGTCCCATTTGGTTCTCTATTTGCACTCTTATCCTTTGTGAAATCATTCAAAAGTACATATCCTTACGTTGCTATGGAGACGACACGCAGCTTTATCTCCCCCTGAAACCCAATGACCGGTGTAATGTGAACATTCTCATGGACCACCTTGAGGCCATCAAGTGTTGGATGGCACAAAATGTCCTGCAGCTGAATGAAAGCAAGTCTGAAGTTTTCCTATTCAGCCCCCCTGACTCCATCATATTGATTACCAGCAGCCTAGACAACCTGTCCACCCTTGCAAAAACCCCCATGTCAAAAACCCTCGGTGTGATATTTAACTCTGAACCCTGAAGAGAAGGTCAATGCAGTAGTAAAATTCCGTTTTTTTCTTTACACTATCGCCAAAATCAGGAATTTTCTCTCTCTCATTCACTGATCTTAAGAAGGTCATCCATGCCTTCATTTCCTCCCACCTGGACTATTGCAATTCCTTGTGTACTGGGGATTAGTCGGTCGTCAAGTCTTCAAGAATGCTGATGGGAGACCACATTAGCCCTATTCTGGCCTCTGTCCACTGGCTTCCACCGGGTTCACAATCGATTTGAAGGTTATTCGGTTTGTCTTTAAAACCCTGAATGCGCAGGCCCCCTATTATATCAGGGACCTCTTAAACCCCTATATTCCACCTCCAGGTCCTTCGGGACGTCTGACTTTTGGGCTGCTGGCTGTCCTCAGAGGGGACTGTGCCTTTGCTGTTTGCAGCCTCTAGATTGTGGAATAGCACCCCCCCCCCCCCCTCCCTCTGATCTGATCTGATCTGCCCCCTCCATCGAGTCCAGGCTCAAAACATACTTTTTTTCTTCAGCATTTGGATCCTCCTGATGCGGTTTGATTTGTGCCTTAACCTATGATGTGTTTGTTCCAATGCACCACTGTGTGTATGTGGGTGGTGTTGGCCTTTAGTCTCACTGTGATTTTACTTGCCTGCCTGCTCTGAGCTGTACACCACTTTGGTCACGGCGAGTTGTTTTTAAATGTGCTTTAAAAATAAATTTGACTTGACTTGACTTGACCACTCCCCTGGGTGCTCCCCTCCCTTCCCAACAAGCACATCTGCTCTTCCTGGCTCCTTCCAGACACAGACTGTTATACCCCACCCCCCCCCGCCTCCACCCCCGACTTTATGATGTCCTTACTCATCCCCAGAGTCAGGTTGGGACCTCCCCCTTCACATCCTACCCCCCCCCCCCCCCCTTCCTCCTCAAAACGGTTGCCTGGTTCAGGGCACCATAGCGACAATGCTAATGGCGATGTCTCGCTTGGTGTCCGAAGCTGTCAAGACGCAGCAAACAAACTGAATTAAACCAGGGAGCTCATAATTGATGTTTGTTAAACTGACCACAAACACACACACACACAAGCTCCTGTCTCAGCCCCCCTCCCTTTCTGCTCCATGGACCAAACTGGGCTCAAATGTGCCATCCATGACCAAACAACCCCACTGTCAAAATAAAGGTCTTCATTTCACTTTAATTCCCACTTTTTTTTGTTGGCAATCCCAGTGGGATTTTTCTCCATGACATTCCATGTCAATCTTTCCGACTGAAAATGAAAAACAACGACACGTCTTTACGGTAGACCAAAGCGGGGAAAGTTCCTCTTGCTCAGCGCGGTCTGGACCAAAAACTTCACCCCTCGCTCAATTACCTCCACCAAGCGTCAGTCGTCTCGTCTAATGAGACCGGTCACATTGTCACACATTGGGCGAGCGGCGGGCGGGCGGGCGGGGCTTACCCAGCGCCGCGGCTGGCGGGCGGGCGGAGCTTACCCAGCGCTGCGGCGGGCGGGCGGGCGGGGCTTACCCAGCGCCGCGGCGTGGCGCGCTGTCAGGACGGCGGCGAGGTGAGCTCCGTTATTCCCCGCTGTCACCGCAGCTCTGATGTCATCATCAATCACTCCGAACCTCGCAAACAGTTGTGTATTCGCGGCGGAGACGATGCGTTTGTCCCGAATTAGATTACGCCTACAAGTCATTTATCATGTCTTACGCTCTCACTCACACACACACACACACACACACACACGCACCACGCACACACACACACACACCACACACACACACACACACACACACACACCACACTATAAAACTCACACTATAACACTCACACTCACACACTCTTACACTTTAACACTCCATAACACATACACACTCAACACAGACCCACATGCTATAACACACTCATACACTTTAAAACATAAACACATAATAACACTAAGGAGACATATACGAACAGACATAACAGACACACAATGACACAAATGCGTCACACACACACACACCACACACACACTATAATACACTTATACACACATTATAACAGCAACAACAAAAACACACAATAACCCATATGACAAAACATACACACATTTTAACAGACACCAACCAGCACAATCACACACACACACACACACACACACACACAATAACGCTAAAACGGATACATAACAAAGACACACAATGACAGAAATGTGTAATAACACACACACGCGCACACACACACACACACACACACACACACACACACACACACACACACACAATACACGGTAAACACGGATACATAACAAAGACACACAATGACAGAAATGTACATAACACACACACACGCTATAATACACTCATACACTAAAACATACACACATTATAACAGACACATAATAACAAACACACACACACACACACACACACACACACACACACACACTACACACACACACACACACACACACACACACACACACACACACACACACACACACACACACACACACACACACACACACACACTATAATACACTCTAAACTAAAACAACACACATTATAACAAAAAACGCACAAATAATACAACACACACATGCACACACAATGACTCTAAACAGACACATAACAAAGACACACAATATGAAACAAATGAGTAATAGCACACACACACAGACACACACATGCTATAATACACACACACTAAAACATACACACATTATAACAGAGAGTCGACATAACACAAATGTTCAATGATGACACACACGGCATATATATCTAAATATATATGCTAATAAAGCAGAAAGGGTCCCTGGGGCTGGAGTGAATGAATGAATAAAAATACCCTGCCAGTTCCCTTTGTCCTTCTTCCTATTTATGGACACAGACAGATAAACGTCATTGAGTTTCAAAGGACAACATTTGTTTCAATGAATTCCTACCTCTGTCGGGATGAATGAAGGCCAAGCATCAAAGCGTGATGGGCACTGGGCACACACACACACACACACACACACACACACACACACACACACACACACACACGCCCGCACACGCACACACACACACACACACGCCCGCCGCACACACGCCTTCCGCGAAAAAAGATTTAGATCTTGGGGAAGCATTTAAATGCAAAGTACAAACAAGCCTCCATCTTTCTCCAATGCTCATATTTTATTCTGTCTCCATCTCTGCCAACACACACACACACACACACACACACACACACACACACACGCAGTGTCACAGACACACACACACACACACGCAGTGTCACAGACACACACACACACACACACAACCACACACACACACACACACACAAACACAAGCAGTGTCACACACACACACACACATGCAGTCACACAGAAACACACGGTCACACACGGTCACACAGACACACACAGAAACACAGTCACACACACACAGTCACACACACACACACGACAAAAGTGTGACTGGCAGAGCTCCGGGTGCATGTGGTGGTGTGATAAGACAGAGGCTGTTATTGTTATCCAAGCATCCCCATCAGCCATGTACAACCAAATCACCTGCCCCCCACCTCCATGGGTGCTGGAGGTGGTGTTGGTTCTGGGAGGTGGTCTCTTATAGAAGGTGGTCTCTTATAGAGTGTCTTATAGACACTTTTATATTATAGTCTTATAGAGTGTAGTATAGAGTGGGCGGCAGTATAGGTCAGGAGGTAGAGCGGTTGACTCACAACCTTCCTGGTTCGATCCCCCGGCTCCTCCTAGCTGGACACTGTCGAGGTGTCCTTGAGCAAGACCCCCTAACCCTCACTGCTCCTGACGTGCTGGCGGTCTCCTTGCGTGGCTGACTCTCTGCCGTCGGTGGTTGAATGGGTGTATGAATGGGTGAATGTGAGGCTTGACTTGTAAAGCACTTTGGATAAAAGTGCTATATAAAAGCAGTCCATTGCCATTAGTTCCCTATAGTTTGTGTGCCCTTATAGAGGTGTGGTCATACAACACTGCCAATATATATATAGAGATACATAAATCACACACAATCACACACACACACTGCCAACTCCTCCAGAGGGTGGTCCTCCGTCTCGTGTCCTCAACAGTTTTGTGCAAGTCCTCAGACTTTGTGGAATCAGGAGAAAAAACCCCGGAACTGTTTACTGAACTGAGAATTGAGAATAAATAGAGAATAATGAGAGTTGACACTGGCTAAACGGTTAGCTTGTGTGGGTGTGTGTGTGTCTGCGTGTGTGTGTGTGCGTGTGTGTGTGTGTGTGTGTGTGTGAGCATGTGTGTGTGTGTGTGTGTGTGTGTGTGTGTGTGAGAGAGGGAGAGATCATTATCATGCAGGCAGTTTAGGTAGCTGCTTCCTGAGTGCTGATGTGTTTTGATTGGTCATGCTGATGACAGACTAACTTTCCAGCGCTCTGGTTGGTCTGCCGCACCAGTGTCAAAGCACTACAGTGCCATCGTGTGGAGGCCGGGCGAAGTGCAGCCCAAAGGGTCGCTCCACCTGAGAGTCCCAGGTGGAGCCCTCAGGACTAAACAGGGATACAAGCACACCACAATTTGTAGCCCACCTTGTGACTGGCTGTCGGACTAATTCAACTGTCAGGCTCAATTATGTTCAATGTGACGCTGCTGTTCCCCCTCTCCGTTCGTTTACAATTCCGCAAGTATGCTAAATGTGTTAGTCAAAACCAGTTATGTCAAATGGTACCAACGGGGGATCCAATTAGTTACCACAACTGTCCCACAAGTATTCATGGCGGCGACGTGCTAGACTTGTACGAAATATGCTATTTGAAGGACACACTTTAATCCAAAGTGTCTTACACTACTGTGAGCTGAGACATATTTTGGCAACGGGGAGGAATCCATCCCCCAAGCCTGGCAGTGTTGACGCCATGCTCCACCGGTGAAGCTAGACGGGACCACTTTATTTCTATTCATATTGATATGTCAGTCAGAGCCCAGAAGAGAGGGTGCTTTGCTCCGTAAGGTCAGCGCCACGGTTCTGTTCAGTATTCAGGAGAGACCAGGGCTCACAGGGAGAACCTTCCCCTTTGAGCCACGTTTGAGCCACGTAATCTCCGTTTATTGTAGATTGTGTCGGAAAGCTTGTGGCCAAGGTTGATAAGAGATTCCTCGGCACGGCCGCCATTTTTCCCCCAAGTGAAACCCGAGAGCCAGGAGCGGCTTCTTCACAGAGCCTTCTTCACAGAAAACCTTTTCATCACAGAGGGAAGGAAGGCTTTGATGATGTTCATGCACACACACACACACACACACACACACACACACACACACACACACACACACACACACACACACACACACACACACACACACACACACACACACACACACACACACACACACACACACACACACACACACACACCAAGGGTTCTTGAAGTGAGCTTCATGTTATTTCAAGTTTACCTTAGTCCTTTTTTTTAATCCCAAAAGAGTGACGAACAGGAACCACCGGAGGACGTTCAACCGAGGATATCAGCCTGTTCCTCACAGACTCACTAACAGGCTCACACTCCAGGGACCACTGTCCCTGCTCTCTCCGGGGAACGGGACAGTCCTGAAGAGTCTGAGTCTGGCAACGTCTCTGCGCACTCAGCGTCCCGCTGAGCCAATCCACTTCAGTACCAGACCGTCAAACAAAAAAAAATAAAAAATGATGAGGCTCTTATGCTAATTCATCCCTCGGAGTAAGAAAACACCTGAAAGTGGGTTCTGATCCATCGAGGTCTCTTCCCAGCCGCCATGCGCTTCGTTTACCGCTCCGGCTGAATATTAAACCCCGGAAGGTTTCTTTATTAAACGCCCAATCTGGGAAATGGTTAGTGAAATGGCATTTAGGAATGAACTTACTGTCGGCATATAAAACACTGGGGCGAGAATCTGAGGGTATGTGGTAGTATGCGGGGTACAGCATGGGGGTATAACCATATAGCATGGCTATCATGGATTAGGATTAAAAACAGATTCAATACAACACATGCAATACTCTGATACAAAATGTGTTGATACTAAACTGTTTGCCTGATAATGTTACAATTAGGATGCGATTTATGCTGAATTTAAAGACGACGGAGATTCTCAAGAAAATTTACATTTCTTACTCGCCTAATAATTACAAAGTACCCCCCCCCCCCCCCGCCTCCTCCCCTCCCATAAAAATAACAACTTTTTATTTGCATATCTGTAATAAAACATTATGATACCTCCTGAGATGATAAAAAGCACTACTATAGGAGGTAAACATAATCACCCAAACCAGGCACACAAATATGAATGAAACAACATTTACATTTATATGAGGAGAGGCCGGGCCCCCACACCACACACACTGCACCTCTCAGAGCAGTGCTCAGAGTGGGCATTGTTCAAATCACAACTTTGAATTGTACCTCCATGTCCAGATTTAGTAGGGGTGGAACTTGAAACGGCCAATCAAATTTGTGGCCACTCCCTGGGGACACGCCCCTTTCGGCTGTCACACACAACTAAACAACTAAAGAACAAGGAATGAGTGTCAAATAACAAAAACAAGATTTCAGATTATTAGGTACAATGGGATGCATTCTAAAATTTCAATCAACAACAATACTATACTATGCAACGCTATACTATACGTATATATAAACAACACTACATACTATCTACTATCTATTATACACTATAAACAACACTATACTAGCAATACTATACAGGATAAAAAAAAAAGCGTCAGGATGGCAGAGATACAGTATAAAGGATCTCAGTGATTGTGATGTTCACCGTCATCTTCATCTAATGTATTATTCCTCTCTCGCTCCACTGAGATATTTGATTCTGTTCCGTTGAGCTCCTAACAGCCCCGCAGCTCTGAGAGGTATTAGGTATAAATAGTAGCTGACAGCTTCCCCATTTCATCCCTATTTCCCTCGTATTCTAAACATATGGGGGAAGGATGGAGTAGAGGACTCAGGGTGGTCCGAGTCCAGCCATGTCTCATGGTCTAACCTGTCCTCGAGCAAGACGTCTAAGCCCTAACCGGCCCATTACCGGTATCTATCTGAATTCACTTAGCGTATAGTAGATCCGTACTTTCGATAGACACAGCTGTTAAACAGGAAAAGGTGCATTTTACATTTAAATCTGGAGGATTGAATCCTCTTTATTGGTTACATACATGTACACAGTGTATGTACACACAGTGAAATGTGTTCCTCTGAATCTACAGGGAGGGCAGTAGCTCAGTGGGTAAGGACTTGGCTTGGGAGCTGCAAGGTCGCCGGTTCACGTCCCCGAAACACAAGGCCTAAGTGCCCTTGAGCAAGGCACCCCCTACACTGCTCCCCGCTATATAAATAGCGGCCCCCTGCTCCTAATACTAGGATGGGTTAAATGCAGAGACATTCCTTTCACTGTACTGTACTTTCACTGTAAATCAATTTGAATATTTAACCCGTCCACCCCTTTAGTCCTATTTGAAAAAGACCTTCACATAGATGACAAATAATTGTGTTGTCCGGGCGACGGTTTTAAACCTTGCCTCCCTGTCCATCCGTCCACCTTACGTTACTTCCCTGAAGTAACTACCTGAAGTAGTAACTAAGTTACTACCCTTCCCCTCCTTTGTTTCGATTGGATGAAATCTGATAGGATTGGATTACACTAGATTAATTGAGATTAGCTCAGATTAAAGTGAGTTTTAGGGACCTTATTCATTCCTGAGGGAAGATATACATATATATATATACATACGTATATATATATATACATATATATATAGGTATATAGATATAGAGATAGGTATATATATATAGATATAGATATAGATATAGATATATATATATATATATATATATATATATATATATATATATAGGTATATATATATATATATACCAATATCTCTCAATCAAAGCCGGAGTAACGACCCCAAAAAATGTCAAGTGCTTGCAGGCCGCAAAAGGTTCTAAAAACGACCACTTGAGTGCTGAGCGACCACAGGAACACACACATGAGGACACAAGGCTAGCAGCTAGCCCCTACTCTCCATCCAACCCTCTGGACTGCTGCTATGCGCTACCGCTAACGGGCTAGCTGCTGCTACTGCTGTGGAGGAGGAGGAGGAGGAGGAGGAGGAGGAGGAGGAGGAGGAGGAGGAGGAGGAGGAACTCAGGGGGGCCTATGACATTGGCAGTACTGGTGGTTGTAAAGAGACTCGGAGGGGGGAAACCGCACAGCGGAGTGTGACCATCTGTGTGTGTGTGTGTGTGTGTGTTGTGTGTGTGTGTGTGTGTGTGTGTGTGTGTGTGTGTGGGGGAGTTACGGCAATATGCTGAATGTTACTGTATAACGATCACTTACTGGGAGATGATGGGGGCCGGGGCTCACTGCCCACGACGAGCAGACGTTGGAAATATCCCGTGGATTGATGACGGCAGGGTTTGGTGTGGGGGTGGGGTGGGGGGTGGGGGGGTGGTGGGGGTGGGGGGGGGTGGTGGGGGGTGTGGGGGGTGGGGGGGGGGTGGGGGTGGGGTGGGGGGGTGGGGGTGGGGGGGGGTGGGGTGGGGTGTGGGGTGGGGGTGGTGGGGGGTGTGGGGGGTGGGGATATGTAGCGGTGGAGGGGGGGGGGGGGGGTCAAATGGAATTTTCCGGGCGGATATGACTATGACGATGATCCAAAAAAATTATAATAAAGACCATATTCTTTAGCGAGCTGCATTGTCGAGGCGGCCTGATGGAAGCTGTTTGACGCAATGTGTGCCGTCGGTGCACAGGAAACGCATTACCTCCAAACGACCCATCCGCCATATTGCTTCGCTGTGTGCCCAAGGCTGGGCGGGTGCCATACTACTGCCCTCCAGCATAAATGGCCCTCTGCAGCCATTCTACCATGCCTCTGGTCCTCTCTCTCAAATGATATTCTCCTCCTAACTGGGCTTCTCCCTCCAAAGTTTCTCATCGTCCCTTTATGGCCTCAGCGTCAAGCTGGTGCTGTCAGATCTAAAACTAATGGCGATAATGTGTGGTACGTAAAGTGAATTTGAATTTAATGGCTGAATGCAACCAACAAAAAAAATGATTGAAACTGCCAACTCTGGGCAACTTCAAATTTTAGCATCAGCCGATGGAAATGAGCATCAGAACAATTAACACACCTACCATAACATCGGACGATTTTCCCTTATAAACTCCCTCCATACATTGGAAGTGGGGGTAAAAGCAGCTCCATTTGCATGCCCCCTTCCTCTGGTGTGTTCGTCTCCCACGACCCGAGCGTGAGCAGAGGAGGAAGTCATTTTTAGAAGTTTAGTCTCTGAATAGCCAACCATTCAGCCATCCTGTCACTCTGCAGGAGGGTCTGGTTGACCAAAGGAGGGGGACCAGGGGGCCTCTCCTCTCCTCTCCTCTACTTGTGTACAGGGACTCGATGAGAGCTGGGCCTGCTGACAGAGGGGGAGAGGGCAGGGGGGGGGGGGGGTCTTGGACCCAGGCCAGGCCACGCCCCTTCTTCCCCTGACTACGATTCAATATACAAGGGCATGCACTGCCTGTGTGGAACCACTCTATAGTATATGCAGTACATACAGTTAGATATACATACAGATAGATATCTCATATCAGAGACACTATAACGGAGGTTAGATGGAGTAGGGATAGTCTAGAGTGTGAGTGTGTGTGTTTGTGTGTGTGTGTGTACTAAATATACTAAATAAAAGCCCCGGGCGTGTTGGAGACCCACCCACGCGTATGAATCACTAGCTGTCCAGCATGGCACGCTGTGCTCTCCTCCCAGGAGAGTTACAGTCGGTGCTTCAGGCTGTGGTGTTTGTGTGTCCGTCTCTGACCGTGTGAGTGCACATACTGTAAGTGTATGTATGCATGTCTATGCGTGTACATTTGTGTGCGTATGTGCATGAATGTATGCATGTGTGTGTGTGTGTGTGCATGTGTATACGTATGTTTGGAAGCATGTGTGTGTGTGTCTCTCACTCTCTCTCTCTCCCTCCCTCCCTCCCTGAGTGGGAGCACCAAACTGGGGCCATCCCTCTCTGTTGTGCTCCCAGCCCTCTCTCTCTCTCTCTCTCTCTCTCTCTCTCTCTCTCATCTCTCTCTCTCTCTCTCTCTCTCTCTCTCTCTCTCTCTCTCTCTCTCTCTCTCTCTCTCTCTCTCTCTCTCTCTCTCTCTCTCTCTCTCTCTCTCTCTCTCTCTCGTCGTGTGATAGCCTTTTCACGCCAACTAAATGGGTGCTTCAGTCGGCACCACAGGTTTATTACGGGCCTTTAAATAGGGGCCATTCACACCGGTCAAACACTCGTTGACCACACCGCTTGGACGCCATTCACAGGTCAGTGTAGGGATATGTCAAACGTCCAACTTTGCCGGATGAATGAATACTGTTTACTGCTATCGGGTCATGTATCGCATTTAACCAAAGGAGACCGCTCACAGTGGATTCTAGATACGCAAACTAGGGCGGTGTAGGGAACAGTCCTCGGGCTCGAGGACATCCATGGGTGGACTAGACGCTGATCATTTAGACCGGGAGTCGAAACAGCCCAACCCATTGACAACCCCGCCTTCTATTTCGGTTTGGGGTTGTCATCAATGATCTAAATCCAAGCAGCAGGCGGTCAGTCAAGGTTATTAAGGCTGAAGAAGGTCTGAACCTTAGAGCACATTACAGTATTCACAGCTTGGCTTCCATTTGAATCTCATTTTATTTGCAACACAGTAAGCCTGCTAAAAGTACATTCAGTTCTCAACATCTCAGCCAATCTTTCATGCTGAGAGAAGGAGCTCAACCCACGCCTCCTCCTCTGCTGACAGCAAATATCTTTTAAGAGCAGTATTTCATCTATTACTAAAAGTAGTCTTTAGTCATTTTGCAGACACCTTTATCCAAAGAGACTTCAGTGATGAGTCAGATGTTTTATCATCTTTAAAGCACAGGTAGGGGGTTGGACATCTCACTGAAGGATGCTTAAGGTGAGACTGCAGACAATATCCAAAACATTAATGTATAGATTATAGATTTTTTTTTTCAGATGAATGAACAAATAAAGGTTTTGATTGGATGCTTCCAGGGGCTTCCGGCACATTCATTATTCATAAACACAACTCCCATTCCGGCACGTTCAAGAGATTTAAACCCTGTACGTTCATTAAATGTGCAACATTGTGATGTTTCGGACTTTAACGGAGACTCATTGATGACGGATAGCTGATCGTTTCTCATAATGTATTATTTTGGTGAACCCAGGATAGTGCTTGGAACAGCCGGCGGAGCTTTAATGGCGGTAATTGCCGGCCTTTTGGCGTCTCTGCACACCATCTGTCCGCCGCTAATACAGCATGTGGCATTGTTTTTTCTACGTACACACGCTCGCACGCCCAGGGGTATTTGCCTGCACAGACTAACTCGGCAAATATATATATATAACTATATATACACACACACAAACAAACCCACACACACACGCACACACACAAATGAAACGGAGTGACACAAAAGTCACAGAGAGAATATTAGCGCAGTGAAGATAAAACAGACAAAAACCCAGATTCACACATGAGCAGAGGGTGTGCGGGGTTCACGTGAGTGAACTACACTAGTGAGGTCACCCGTCCTAAACCACAGGAAGGGGAGGGGGGGGGGGGGGTTAAGTTAGTTGGGTTAGCTTTCTATCTAGGATCCTCGACAGTATTCCAGGATGCGCTTATCACTACGTAGCCATGACAACCTCAAGGAGACTGGACTGAACTCTATTTGCTTTATAATTGAGTGGACACATTCAGATACAGGTCATTAAGGAGCAGGTGGTGGGGGGGGGTAGTAATCTTGCTCAAAGAAGTTTACGACTTCAAAAATTTCTTTGAGCAAGAGACATCTTGCTCTCTTTTATATTCGACTCTTTAATATTCAATACTAGACACCACAATATGCCCACATATGCATCAATGGGCAGAAAAAAAGGGTCAATATAGCAGGAAAACTGCTATATTATATATGATATATATTTAGTTTACCTGATGTCATGTCGGGGGTGAAATCCAAACACAAGCTGAGCTTGTGTTTGGATTTCTAAACATCGGGGACATGCTGTTAGAGATTAATTGCTGATTGAACAGGGAAGCAAAGTCCCACCAGTGGCCTCTGGAGGCGGGTGCTGAGGAGAATTGGAATGTAAGCTGGTGCCGGAATCCTCTTCTCATCTCACACACTGCATCTCAGCATTTGCCAGATGAT
Source organism: Muraenolepis orangiensis (assembly GCA_027704905.1). NCBI lineage: Eukaryota > Metazoa > Chordata > Actinopteri > Gadiformes > Muraenolepididae > Muraenolepis > Muraenolepis orangiensis. The sequence continues at coordinate 23,048,133 of CM051017.1, forward strand.
GAAGCAGCCTTGAAGCCTCGTGTCCTAAAGATAACAAAGATAAAGAGCTAAATATCTTTAGGAATATAAGGAATACTTTTCCACCAGCGTTCTACGATTACAATATGGGTAGTATATGCAAATAAACAATGATCAATTCCCCTTCATTTTACCAGCATTCAGTTTTGCTAATTGGTTCGCCAGCAAAAGTCTTTAAGGAATCCTGCATTTAAAAAAATGCTAAAATATACACACTTGTACAGGAGATCATGAATGTACACACACACACAAATGCGCGCACATACACACACGCAGCACACACAATGGGAGCTTGGACATCAGGCATTGACGATGAAGTAATGATGTCCCAAAACAGGTCTGAGTGGTCTGAGTAATGATATTACAGCACAGTCTCTTGTCAAGATAACCCAAACACGATAAACCCCAGCAGCAAAATCCAGAAGCACGGACGCTGACGGACTACATAAAAATTGGAAGAGCAAAAGCGTGTTTTTGCTAGGGGGCTGAAACCATTACAGGGCTGCTCCTGTTGCACGTAATGTTCTGTGCTCAAAAACAATTACGCCTTCGGAGACGGTAACCAAACGTGACCTGCGGTTTGCAATACGCCGCTCTACTCGTATTACTACGCTGCCAAGAATTGACATCTTGTGCCGGCTTGGCCCGGATTATTCATGCCAACTCAAGTTTCACTTAAAAAAACCAGAATATGCTAATTATCCTTTCAGTACAAGCTCTTGTCTCTGTGATGCAAGAGATCGGCGGTTGGAACAGAGCATAGGGGCTATGTGTTTACCGCTCAATAATTGGGTGGGCTCAGTCTGAGTTTCTGGTCAAAGTATCGTTTTATTTTAATCACTGTGTATAAGTGTGACTGCTCCGCACCACCGGAGCCACTAGCGACTCAGTGTTCAATGAGGGTTTCTTAATGAGTGTTCCGTTAACTTTTTCTTATTTTTTGGCTTGGAAACGCTGGCGTAATATCACCGGGTATTTTCGGAATTTCAGTCCAAACCCCCGCTTTCAATTCTCAACGGCGAACGACTGGCGCCGACCACTTTCACTCGTAATTGATGACGTCATTCTTTAATACATTGAGGTACTGTGGCAGTTGACCCTGCCAGGCAGTTTGATTGGTTGGGCTCCTTTCCTTTCCCGACGACCAGGACACAGGTAGACGTTAATAAACCGGTGTATGGGTTTATTTTAATTGTATATATTATTTTGATGGTGTTGTTTTAAAGGAGATGTACACTGCGGGAGGGAATGGGGAGTAAGCATTCCTATGTACTTGTTACAAATGGTCAATCAAATATCTTCACCACAAAAAATATTGTGGTGAAGCGTCAGGACCTTCAAGGTATTCAGAGAAGACCCTGGAACTCTCAAATGAAAACCCAACAAATCTAATTAATTGTATTAATAAAATGTAATAAAATGTAAAAATTGAAATTAAATGAATAAATGAGAATCGTATCTGTGTTGTTGATCTGTTATATTACAGTGTTACGTTGATTTGTTTGTCCTTCTCGGTCCATGCACGACGCATTTGAGTGGTTTTGTGTTAGATGTAAATGCAACCAATCCGATTTTTTCTCTATCCTTCAACCAAAGTACTCCCGCATGCTTTGGCCCTCAGACTGAATGAGAGCGTACGTTTGGATTGACAATTTGATCAACCAATCATATAGTGATTTGTAGCCAATGGGCCTATTCTTTCAGATTTCCCCACAGGTCCATAGTGCGCTAGAAGGTATACTGGCTCGAGAGATCTAGCGTAGTGCTACGTTGGTTTTTTTCTACGTAGGTTTTTTTTTACGTCGAAATGGCAACAGGTGAAGATGATGTTGTTGCGGAATTGTTGTTAGTACCCTTTTCAAGACGACCATTCAGTGAAAAGATGGACATCATAAAAAAGTTGTAACGATCCCCGTCACCACTGCATCTGTGGAAAGGACATTTTAATATTATAAAAACATATGGAGGAACAGAACAGGACAATCCCGACTCACTGCATTAGCTTCCATAGCTATTGAAAGGCAACTTATTTTAGGATCTGAAAAGCAGTGATCAGCTTTATGACCGGGTTATCAAAACATCCAGAAGGACAGGAGAATGGATTTGGTCTTTAAGTGAACATCATTGGTGAGTGAGACTCATTTGTCTTTGCTGGTTTTGTCTCAGTGTTGCGTCTCATTGAGCTGGTTGTTGCATTTTGTTTCCACACACTTGTTGACTGATTAGTTAATGGCTGTCTTGAGTTTGTTAAGCATTGTTGTGCATTTAAATTGCGAGTTTTGACTTGATCTTTCTTTGCATCGCTTAACGTGAAAAGACTTAACGTAACTAAATTGCTTTGGCATATGTCTTGTCATTAGCACTTTCACCTGTCAATATCTCAACTTAAATCCTACCATTATGGACGTTATGTGACATTAAGTGTTTTCCTCTCTATTGAGCCAGTAAGGAAAAGTCTTAACGCAGCTTTATGAGAGGAAAACTCTTACTGACACTTAATGTCACATAACTTCCGTAATAGTAGGATTTAGGTTTTGATATTTTGACAGATGAAAGTGCTAATTACAAGACATATGCCAGAGACAATTGGTGTTTCGCTGTTTTCTTTAAGTTACGTTAAGCCTTTTCACGTTAAGCGTGTTAGACCGTCCCTTTCATCGATAGCCTGTGTGTGGTGGTCTGTGTTGGGCTGTTACTTCACTACATGGACACTGCTTTGACAACTATGGTACACTTGTGCCTAAATGAGATAACGCATAAAGTGACTGCCGTGACGTCCGTCTGACTAGAACAACCACATTTACAGAATGTAAACGCCCCCACGAGTCTAATCAGAGTCTAATCAGTCTGACTGGGGCCAGGTGAGGCTGCCTTAAACCAGCCACCAACCCCCCCCCCACACACACACACACACACACACACACACACTCCGCAATAGTTTTTTTAAGGTAAACAGAAAACTTTGTTGAGGGCCCCCCCGTTGGAGCACATACTTTGAGTGCGCTTGATACGGTTGGCGGTGCAACGCAGCGGATTCAGCGGAGCCCCGGGGTGAGGCAGACAAAAGACATCAATAAAAATAAAAATAAAGTGTTTTTATGATCATTTTCATTTTTTTTCCTAAATGAGTCTCGGTTTGCTATTTATTCTGTCGCCGACACAAAAGCTAAAAACTCACAAAACTGTGTTTTGCTGGAATCTTTGGCATCAAAGTTAACCCAAGCTAAGTAAAAATAAAAAAACGCATGTATGTCTATGGGTGGTTTTCACCCACGAGACCAAGTCCTTGACAAGTGACATGTTGGAGCCCCTCGAACGCAAACACCGAGTCACAATACAGACGCTCGAGTGAAGAAAACCATACATGGTTCATTGGGTTATAGTGGGCTGTGGAAGTAAAAGGACGGCGTAGGACTATTCCGTATACCTTCTGTTATACATGATCAAGGGGAAGAGTTCGAAAAACTTACTGAAGAGAGAAGAGAAGCTTGGATTTCGGCAATAAGTCGAGATGATACAACAACTAAAGACATCCTGAAGAGCGAGAGAGTTTGCAGTAAGCATTTAGTTTGGGGACAGCCCGCTATGAACTGGGACAGATGGAATGTGGACTGGAAACCTACGCTTAACCTCGGGAAAAGACAATATAGAGAGGCTGCAAACATAATTATATATATAACAACATGCTACTATATAATACATTATAGTTATAGATATATAGCAACATGCGTCTTTATAATAAGTTATAGATGTGTAGCAACACGTTACTATATAATACATAACAGTAATAAAGGAGCATGTTACTATATAGTAAATCATATAGTATATGTAGTGTATGTAGTATTTAGTAGTATGTTCATATTAATATATGTATAACTAATGTATTATATAGTATCATGTTCATATATAACTATTATATATATATGTTATGTATATATAACATGTTGCATTTCCTTGTACAGAGGCTACGAACCCGGACACCATTTGGTTAAATGCCTCCAAGCTTTTCTAGGCCTTCAATGGCTGTTTGGTGTAATAGCTGGTCTCCAAAACGAGCTAGCTCAGCACATCTGTAGCCTCACTCGGGGTCAAACTGATCGGGATACTAGCGGGGTCGCGCCAAACAGCGATATTTTTTGTAAACATCTCCTCTTTATATGTATTTCGAGACATTTTGCGTACTCGGAAAGCACTGGGATATCTTCAGCTAGATATTCTAAGTCATCCTTGGTTTATTTTTCTGTGTTACAAAATCCATACAAATGGCTTATGTTTACATAGACTGTGACACTACGAGGGGCTCCAACATGGCCCACACCCAAATTATAGACAGCCCTCTGACGTCACCTGAAAACCAACCATTGAGTCCCAAGCCTGTGCGTGGTGGAGGCCCCGCCTCCCACACACACTATATACGACTTTTAAAGTCACCAGATCGCTGCACCCATTGTACCACGTGTGTGTGTGTCGTGTGTTTCAGTCGACATGGCGGGTGATGGGCGACGGTGGGGACATCACAAGATGTCCCACGAGGAGGATGGGTCCCCCAGATGAGTCCGCCTGCTCTCCATTCAACATTTAGTCGTGAAAACACACCAGAAGGGACACAGCGGGGGGAAAAAAGGGTGCGCAGCCGTGTGCGCAGCCAGGATGGTCTGTAAGAAGTGTGGAGAGGTTAATAAATCATTTAGACAGAAAAAATGACGACTCCTCCCCTTGTTTTCCCTCGCGGCCGTGTCTTGCGCTCTCATTGGCTGGAGGTCGTCGTCGTCACCTTTTTACACTGCGGGATTTAGACTCCCCCCACATGACATGACCGTCGCTAACGGGAGCGCGCTACGATATGCCCCCCCCCCCCCGATTTGTCGGCTTGTGTCTGCAACTTCAAATAACGTGGCGACTGGAAAAATCTGGCTAGCATGGTGTAGCGTGAACTCACTATTGGGAGAACGGGCAGGGGAACCACGAGGTGAGTGACGGTGAGCTTGATGTTAGCAGAAAGCATGACAGAGTTAATGTATTCCGCGGCCGTTTCTAACCAATCTACCGAAGCTAACCTGTAGCGAGGCCTTCGGCAAGCGGTGAGCTCACTTGAAGGCCCGCTCAAAAGGTCAAAGAGAGGGGAAATGGCTTTAGAATGGATGTGACACAAGCTTATAACTGTCAAGACTCCTCAAAATGATGAAATGTTCACACTGGCACTACTGCACGCCTCCTCTTCAGAGTCTATAATTCCCTTTCAGTGTTTTAAATGGGGGTGCGCCCAAAAAAACACATTTCCACAAGGAACAGGGGTTTGGCAGCTTCTTCTTCTGCTGCTGTCAGTCCATGAACTGCTAGGGGCATGTGACAGACTTCTGAACCACTTTTCTCGACTTTACCCGCAGAGAGCAGAGTTTTAAGGTCCTTCAAACAACACAGGAGGGGAAAGAGTAAAGCCATAGGCAATACAGCGACGGTTCTCTACACTGACATCTCTATGCGTAGACATTTTTGAAAAACACCAAATCTGCAAACTGGTAACGCATCGGACGCGGCTTCTGGGGGCTTTTGGTGACGTGACTTCAACGAATTGGTCAACGACCGGAAAACTACAAATGTTGTGACTGTAACTGTAACTGTGAACTGCAAACTGCTGAGTGAAACAGACTACTATTAATCTGGTCTGATCTGTAGCATGTGATCTAAGGCCACAACAAACTGTGTGCAAACACAATTCTATGGAGTTGGGTTGCACACACTTTCCAAATGCATCCCTCTCTAAATGTATGCACCCCACCCTGTGACAATTAGATGAGAGACCAGCGTGTGCAAGAGGAACAAAGCAACCAGCTGGTAAAAACACTAATGTTTAGACATGATCAGTTGGTGAATTTGTATGGAAATTGTGAGGAAGGCAGCTACACAAAGCAAAGCAATGTTCTTCCTGGCACGTGTTTCCTCACCATCGCCTCCAAGGTTCCTTAACCATTTGAAACCATGTGACTCTTTGAACTTTGAATGTGTTTCGATTGACGATACCGTGGCAACAGACGATGCTAGCCCCAGGTTACGCAGGTCCGACTCTGAAATGAGGAGAACGCGGTAAATGTTAAATGTTTTAGTTTAGGAAGGAAGGGAATTGACGAGAAAAACATCTCTTGAATGTCTTTGTCAAAGAGGATGTGGGTATGTGTGTGATGTTTGTTAGAAAGAGATGAGGTATTTGTATTTGTGTGTTTAACCAAACACACACACACACACACACACACACACACACACACACACACACACACACACACACACACACACACACACACACACACACACACACACACACACACACACACACACACACACACACACACACACAAATGTGCTTATCTGGGTCAATTAAGGCAGTCCACAGACTGCAGTGATAAGTGGTAGGAATGCTATAATTTTTATTAAGGGGAGTTGATTCTCTGGGGGCATTTTTGGGCAAAAAATAAAATAAATAAAATAAAAAAATTCATCTAAATCTAAATAGGAGTGACACATGAAAAAAACTTTCAGGAATATGTTAATCCCTACTGAGGCTGGCAGAGTCCACACTCTTGTTGCTTAGAAACCCAACTCCATTCAGCTACCTGTGCGCGCACACACACACACACACACACACACACACACACACACACACACACACACACACACACACACAAAACCAGTTTACACCCGAAGCAGTGATGGTCCAACTCCCACGCTCTCTCTCTCTCCTATCAGTCAGTCTGATCCGTCCCCATCCATCATAGGCCGGCTCCTTGTGCTCACCTGCAGCGGGACAGGGGCGAAGACAAGAGCACCTGTCAGTCTGTCAGTCAGTGAGTAACAGCCGCGAGTGCGGTATGACCTCCAAAACTGCCCAATACACACACACACACACACACACATGCATACACACTTAAACACACACACACACACACACACACACACACACACACACACACACACACACACACACACACACACACACACACACACACACACACACACACACACACACACACACACACACACACACACAGAGTCAGGCCCTCCAGATGACGCCCCTGGCTGAGCAACAGAATGAAATGGACTGACTATAGATAGAAGATATTTCATGGCGCAGCCAGCAGCCAGCAGCCAGCAGCCAAGCACACAGGAGCCCAGAGCCCCTCAGCAGAACAAGGGTGGATGGAGGCGCTGTTCTGAAAAGTCAGCAACACAGGAAGGAGTTATGTGTGAGGCTGGTGTTTTATGTTAATGACTCCCAACTCCCTACGCTGGCGAGAAGCTGACCAGGCACGGAGCACGGAGCACGGCCGCCAGCCACTCACACTGTAATTCTACCTGAGTACTGACGAGGCCGGCGGTACAGAGGGGGGGGGAGACTGTGGGGGGGAGAGGTGGGGGGGATAGAAGGGGGTGGCGGTAGAGGAGTATTCAGAAAGCCGATGATCGGTTCCAGAGCCTGCGTTCTAATTAAATCTCCCCGGCAGTGAGATCTGAAGAACCCCGCCCTATACCTACGTTAAATAATGGGCTTGTTTCATTTTTCCTTTCACAGTGGCCAACGTAGGCGCCACACGCTGCCTGCCGTGTGGGCCGGAAGAACCAAGAGCTCACACATGAGTCGAACACTGAGTGGGCGGGTCTAACAGGATGGGGGGGGGGGTGATGGGGGAGAGGGGAAGGAGGGTGGGTGGGGGGGGGGGGGGGAGGAAGGGGAGGAGGGGGAGGAGGGGGAGGTTCCACCTGCCGGTGTGCAGCGCGGCCGGCATGGAGAAATGATCAGCGGCGGTGCTGAACGCCGTTGCTGTCGTAAATTAGGCCCCCCGGCAACGGTTGAGATGCTCTTCCTGGCGGAAGCTACCGGACCGGACCTGATACACACACACACACACACACACACACAATGGACTTAACACACACACACACACACTGGACTTAACACACACACACACTGCCCACAAACACACACACGCCCCCCCACACCAGACTTAACTCACACACGCTCGAAGCAGAGGTAGTATAAATCAGACAACTGCTGGTCCAGTCGGTGCAGATCTACAGCGAGAGAGAGAGAGAGAGAGAGAGAGAGAGAGAGAGAGAGAGAGAGAGAGAGAGAGAGAGAGAGAGAGAGAGAGAGAGAGAGCCCGAGAGAGAGCCCGAGAGAGAGCCCGAGAGAGAGAGAGAGAGAGAGAGAGAGAGAGAGAGAGAGAGAGAGAGAGAGAGAGAGAGAGAGAGAGAGAGAGAGAGCCCGAGAGAGAGAGAGAGAGAGAGAGAGAGAGAGAGAGAGAGAGAGAGAGAGAGAGAGAGAGAGAGAGAGAGAGAGAGAGAGAGAGAGCCCGAGAGAGAGAGAGAGAGAGAGAGAGAGAGCCCGCTGCAGTCTGGGCAGTAACTCAGGCGGCTCTTTAACCTTTCTCTGGGCCCTGGGAAGAGTTATCTCGGGGCCCGCAGGCCACCGTGTTCAGGCAACTCCTGTGAACACTGAGAACAATCACATGGCCTTATGTCCTGGCTTCTACAACCCGCTTCCCCCGTATCAAATCCACGCTTCAAACTAATTCTCCATTCACAAACCATCCCCGTTTAATTTGCTCATCCATGTGCTCAATGGTGCCATGTTTGAATAAGTGCTTGTGGTGGGCTGTTGGTGGTGGTGGTGGTGGTGGTGCCACACCGGGCGGAGCAGCCAGCCAGGCAGGGTCCTATCTGTACCAAACACAAATCAACACACAGTCCATTTGAATTGGTTTCAAAAGAGCCTTCCGGGGGCTTTCCATCTCTGCTTTGCCACCGCTCCTGTCCTTTCGACTAACATATGGGTCCCCCCGGTAGCCACCCATAACCCCTGAAGGTCTGAAGGGTTCCCTAACATCTAACTCAAGAGGACAGGCCCCCCCACGCTGTACACCCCGCTGCTTTGGATCACTGTGTATCACGGCATGTCATCAAACCAGATCCGGATAAGGCAGTGGATTTGGGTGTTCCACTCCCCAGATGCTCCACCAGCCGCATACCTGAAGGAGTACCGGAGCAAGATGCCAAACCCATGCCGACTATAATGACCTGCGTCTAAAAGGCCCGGACACACCGAGCCGATGGTCGGCTGTAGGCGTCATGTGACGCAAATCTGGGCGTGGCCGGGCGGGGCAGCACTGGCTGAACAGTCGGCGGATACGATATGTTGACTCGGCGCTTGTCGTCGGCGAAAGAGAGATCACTCTGATTGGCTGTTCAGCCAGGGAATCAGTGAACGAATCAGTGTGCAGTGAGAAGAGCAATGGGTGTGCAAACAACAAAGTCATGAGTTAATTATACATATATCCATTGTACTGCTTTTTCAGTGGGAAATGAGGTAGACTGTGCACAGATTAAATAGTTTTGCTAGAGAGACAATAGTAAGCAATCACTGCTTTGTTAAACGTTTAGATCCGCAGTCCTGGCTCTTCCGGTTTCCCTATTTGAATGATAAATACAGACTACTGCCACCTGCTGGTCAGGAGAGTAATTTACTCTCACGCAGGCGCAGAACGTATCGTGTTAATCAGCCGTCTGTGTGGTGTGTTCGCGTGCAACTTTTTCAGCCGACGGGAGAAGGCAGAGCTTCGTCTGCACTAAATTTCTGCAAATTGATGCATGGTTGACCATCGGCTTGGTGTGTCCCGGCCTTAAGTTACCTGTAAGTGGCTTTGGATAAAAGTGTCTAAAAAGTGAATACCGGTAAATAGTATAGTATTTAAAGAATGACTTAAACAACAGCAGCAGCAGACACCTTCAATTTCCCACCAGTTTTCTGGATTTGCACAGTTCACAGTTGGGACCAACTTACTTACAAGCTGGAAGTGTGTCGTTATTTGAACGAGTGCATCTCACACCACATCATCCGGCTGCCTTCGGTTCTTTGCCCATTAACAAAGCATCTGCTAACTGTTACCCTGATGATGATGTGTCTGTGTCGGAGTGTACCTAGCCATGGCCCACTCTGCAGATGTCTTCAAGTCATTATGCATTCAGCTCTTGATACGTGTTTATCGCTAGAATATGACTAATACTTACATCACGGGAAAATATGGGTAAAAAGTGTCGGCAAACAGATGACAGAATTGAATAACGCTCATTGCTTATTCAGAATATATTTGAGAAAGTGTGGATTTTAATATGTGCCAAAACTGATGTATATTCCTCCCTTTTTCCTTGTGGCAAAAACAGATGACTTGGAGCTCCTCGGTGCGCACATGTGCCTGCATTTATCAATCCTAGCTGACGTTAATGTCCGTCCACCCGGGGGAAGTCTGAGAGGAGACCAACGGTTGGGGCAGCAAAGTAGCTTTTCAGAGCTAGCCGACCCGAACTCGGCCAAAAAGGAGACACGACTCAAGAATTTATGGGTAGGGGGTTAACAAGGTCCACTTGTTACACAAACAGAGTGTCTTTTGGCTGCAGTAAATAACGACTGGTGCTATCTGTGTGTGTATGTGTGTGTGTATGCACCTGTGGAGGTCCAATAGCCATAGACATAAACAGAGAGAGAGAATGTGTGTGTGTATGTGTGTGTGTGTGTGTGTGTGTGTGTGTGTGTGTGGCATGAGGTTTAGACCTGAGAAGAAGAACCAAACGTCTTTCGTTCTCAACTCTCGACTTGTGCCAAGCAGTTTCAACCCAAGGCTCTTCTTTGAGCTGTATCAGGCACACACACACACACACACACACACACACACACACACACACACACACACACACACACACACACACACACACACACACACACACACACACACACACACACACACACACACACACACACACACACACACACACACACACACACACACACACCCACCCTCCACGTCCACAAACACAGATGGGGGTTTCAGAGCCATGTGAAGGCGGTTGCCCCTGGCAACTGTTGCCAGGAGCAGAGTAGCGTGTACATGGCAGAAAGAGACTAGGAAGGTTCTTTTTGAAATTATTTTTAAGATCTGAAGGAAGTGGAGATCCTTTATCTCGATGCGCGGCGGGATTTATATCATGACAAAAATAGGACAGCCCAGTTAGAGTTAAGTACCAATTTCAGGAATTTCGCCACTCGACAAAACAGGTCAGACGTCCTTCAACCATTTCAAAGAAAATGAAATGAAATGAATGAAAATTACGGAATGGAGGGAAACATCCACCCAAAGTACGGCCTGTAACTATCTGCCGGCTGGTGGGGGCACAGATGTGATTACAGATGTGATTGCAGTGAAAGGTCTCTGTGTTAATCACAGAGCACATCGCTCCGCATTTTGCCCTCTCTCTTCACCCAATCAATGGGGAAGAAGCTCACTGGAAGAAAAGAAAAAAAACCCCGCAAAAACTGAAGCGTTGGAGTTAACGAGGAAACGGCTCCCAGATGAAGAACTCAATTAAGATCAAATGGCGGGAACAAAGGAGGAGGAGGAGGAGGAGGAGGAAGATGAGGAGGAGGAGGAGGAGGAGGAGGAGGAGGAAGATGAGGAGGAAGATGAGGAGGAGGAGCAGAAGGAGGAGGAGGAGGAGGAAGAGGAGGAGGAGGAGGAGGAGGAGGAGGAGCACATCCTAAAAAAAAAGGACTTAAAAAAAAAACATCCCATTGAAGGACTGTAGAACTGAGTGAGATAGGGATGAAGAGATAGAGGGAGAAAGAGCTTGGTGTCGAGAGAGAGAGAGAGAGAGACAGAGAGAGAGAGAGAGAGAGAGAGAGGAGAGAGAGAGAGAGAGAGAGAGAGACCTCAACAGAGGACTCCACCACCGAACAAGCAGTAGGAGATGACAAACAGGGAGCAAAAGGGAGAGAGCTAAAAGAAAAAAAAATGTTCAGACGGAGAAGAAGGAGACGCCATGAAACTCTGTTAATTGTCACAGGGTTGTGTCTCGGTGACCCCTAGCCGACCTCCTGTCCAACCAAGCGAGGTTTCTGTGGCGACACATTGTATTTAAGAGCCTGGCCTGTGGCTGTATCTTCTGGACCAGTCATGCGGTCGACAGCGTTGGGGTCAGAAGGTGCAGACCCAATAAATCTGACTCGACAGAAACTCACCTACTGTTTTTCCTCCAGACCCTCGTTCTAGTCTCTCTCTCTCTCTCTCTCTCTCTATCTCTTCTCTCTCTCTCTCTCTCTCTCCTCAGGTTGACTCGTAGCCGTGGGCAAGAAGCATGATAACACACTGACAGAACAATGAGCACCTGTGTGTGTGTGTATGTTTGTGTATCTGTATGTGTATGTGAGTAGAGTAGAGAGAGAGAGAGAGAGAGAGAGAGAGAGAGAGAGAGAGAGAGAGAGAGAGAGAGAGAGAGAGAGAGAGAGAGAGAGAGAGAGAGAGAGAGAGAGAGCAGGAGAGTGGAAGAATCAATACGCCACAGTAAGCCCGTCTCACGATTTCAACACTATAGGCCAGCGGGTTTATGATCCCGTTTGCCCTAAACATCTCAATCAAACCACAGATCATGCAGAGTCCAATCGCGATGCTCTATTTTAGATGGTTATGTTGTGTCTTCATCGCCCAGGGGGCACACCACTAGACGCACACGGAATGTGTTTCCGTGTGACGGATGCTCCTCCCTCTCTACATGAAGCGTTGCTATTAAAAATAATCGCAGGTGCTTTCCGTTTCTATTCTTTTCATCTCTGAATGTCCCCCTTCTTGTTACCAAGTCACCTCCCTCTCCCCCTCCCCTCCTCTCTCTCTTTCCTTCTCCCCCTCCCGCTCCCTACCTTTCTCCCACTCTCTCTCTCTCCCTCTCTCTCTCCATCTCCCACCCTCTCTCTCTCTCCCTCTCTCTCTCCATCTCCCACCCTCTCTCTCTCTCCCTCTCTCTCTCCATCTCCCACCCTCTCTCTCTCCCTCTCTCTCTCCATCTCCCACCCTCTCTCTCTCTCCCTCTCTCTCTCTCCATCTCCCACCCTCTCTCTCTCCCTCTCTCTCTCCATCTCCCACTCTCTCTCTCTCCCTTTCTCCCACTCTCTCTCCATCTCCCACCCTCTCTCTCTCCCTCTCTCTCTCCATCTCCCACCCTCTCTCTCTCTCGCTCTCTCTCTCCATCTCCCACCCTCTCTCTCTCGCTCTCTCTCTCCATCTCCCACTCTCTCTCTCTCCCTTTCTACCACTCTCTCTCCATATCCCACCCTCTCTCTCTCTCCATCTCCCACCATCACTCTCTCTCTCCCTTTCTCTCACTCTCTCTCCATCTCCATCTCCCACTCTCTCCCTCTCCCACTCTCTCCATCTTCCACTCTCTGTCTCTCTCCCTCTCCTCTCTCCATCTT
>CM051017.1:23063938-23103938 GCA_027704905.1 Muraenolepis orangiensis
GGTGAGTTAAAAGGGTATTGTGTTGATTAAAAAAAATCCTGCCGGTTGAATCTGTGAGCCCATATAGACACGATATAACCCCCCCTGAGTGAAGCAAATGAATTGTCTCGGTTCCACCTCACCGTGGGCCACCTATTTGTCTTTTCAACACACGTCTTCAGGCTTATCAGATGAGCCGGTGATCACGTCTCTTAGTTCTTGTTGACGAACACTATCAGCACCACAGCCGTGCACACTCTCATCACCTTCATGCACATCTAGCTTTCCAGGTGAACAGCCATCTTGAGTGTGTGTGTGTGTGTGTGTACATGTGTGTGTGTGTGCATATGTGTGTCTGTGTGTGTGTGTGTGTGTGTGTGTGTGTGTGTGTGTGTGTGTGTGTGTGTGTGTGTGTGTGTGTGTGTGTGTGCAAAAGCCCTCCAGGCTAGCAGAGACTTGATCAGGTACCAACCCCCCATGCACACCTACAAACAAATAAACATACACGCACACACACACACATACACACATCAACTCTACATATGCCCTGAAGACACACAAACATGCAAAAACTCACCCGACACGTGCACACAAAATACAAGTATATAAATAGACAAGAAGGAAAGAGTGGACGCTAACACACCAACTTCCCGTAGACACAGTTCAGTATACCATAGGTACTTACAATATCTCAGAGATTATATTTAGCACCTAGAAGCACTTTACAACCTAAATGATGGATTTTTACCTTGACAACTTTTGTTACAAAAACTTTTGTTTCCTACTGTTTTAAGGACCTGTTGATATGTAATACAGAGACCCACCATGAGGGGGAGTAAGAGATCTTTGCCTCGCTCTCTCTCTCTCTGTCTCCCTATGCTCCAACCAATCTCTCTCTCTCTCTCTCTCTCTCTCTCTCTCTCTCTCTCTCTCTCTCTCTCTCTCTCTCTCTCTCTCTCTCTCTCTCTCTCTCTCTCTCTCTCTCTCTCTCTCTCTCTCTCTCTCTCTCTCTCTCTCTCTCTCTCTCTCTCTCTCTCTCTCTCTCTCCTTCACTTAATATCCCTCAACCTCTCTCTCTGTCGGTCTCCCTCCCTCGCTTTTGGTCTCCCTATGCTTCAGCCGATATTCCTCTACCTCTCTCTCCATACAGAGACTGAGACGCTCTGTCTCAGTCTCTGTATCTCACTCTCTTTCTTTCTGTTTCCCATTTTCTTCAGCCGATATCCCTCTCCCTCACAAGTATCTAGCATGGACCATGTTTACCATGCATCCACACACAAAAACACACACACACAATGACACACACATTGTTCTATTCAATGTTCTATGTACAATTCTAGATGTATCAACTACTTGTGACCCGGAGCCCCTTCTGATGGACACCGGCAGCCTGTCCTAGGAACAACTCTCAATGACTCTCTGGGCCTTATTAGTGCAGCAAAGACAACTATTTCCTAATGAATGTGTAACCCTATCCTCCATTGAGGCGCTGGGTAAGAACTGGGCAGGCGCAGGGGTTAAAGGTCAAGGGCAGGGGTCACAGTGTTTTAAGCTGCCAGGGTCCACTGGACAGAGGTTATCTGGACCTAATGGACTGGTTAAAAGCAAAGAAGATGCCACAACCGCGAGTGTGTCACAGTGTGAGACAGGAGAGAGAGAGAGAGAGAGAGAGAGAGAGAGAGAGAGAGAGAGAGAGAGAGAGAGAGAGAGAGAGAGAGAGAGAGAGAATGTAATAAGAAAATACCTGTTATTTAAGGGAGTGATTGTGATTGTGCTGTTTAAATAAAATATGCAGCAATACTACAAGTCCCAATGAGAAGACATGGTGACCTTGTACAATTTGACCTGGCCAGGAGCCGGATAAAGAAACTCATCAACAGGTGGATTATGTTCAAAGTGCAGACGTTACGATCGAATCAAACTCAAATCGAGATTAGTTTTCCAAATCCGGGCACTCGGGTACATTTAGCTCTTTTTTATTTATTTTTTAACTTTATTTGAGGAAGCTTATTAGGGATCCAGGGTATTCATTTAGGTAATCTATATTCTCTCCCCGGCCTTAATTAAGAGTGAAAAACATCAAGCAGCAGTTGTGGCTCCAAGTTTAGTGCATAATGAGTGAAATAAAGACAGACATTACCATTAAGAGCCATCTTGAGACGTTAAGGTTTCGTGACTTGATGACAAAGCGTCTGAGTGCAGGTCTGAATTAAGAACAGGTGTGGGGTTTCCAGGCGGCTTTCTAAGGGTTTATTTCAGACATTCGCATTCAAACCAATTCCCAATTCAAGGGAACAATCATACAACAAAAAAATCGACAAGCACTTGAGGGGTCGGGGTCGCTTTGATCCAACGAGAGAAGGAGAGAGCGAACACCGAGTCTGATTGGGTCATTTCATAATTGTGTGTGTGTGTGTGTGTGTGTGTGTGTGTGTAACTATATACAGTATAACTATATAAATAACTAATATACATATACACACACATATACATATAGTTGTTGTACTCTCGCTGTGTCTAGGTGGATGTAGTGTGTGTGTGTGTGTGTGTGTGTGTGTGTGTGTGTGTGTGTGTGCGTGTGCATGCGTGTGTGTGCATGCGTGTGTGTGCATGTGTGTGTGTGTGTGTATGCGTGCGTGTGTGCATGTGTGCGTGTGTGTGCGTGTGTGTGTGCGTGCATGCGTGTGTGTGTGCATGTGTGTGTGTGTGTGTGCATGTGTGTGTGCGTGCATGCGTGTGTGTGCATGTGTGTGTGTGTGTGTGTGTGTGCGTGCGTGTGTGCGCGTGCGTGCATGTGTGTAGCATGCGTGCACGTGTGCTGTGCACAACTCAATGAGCTCAGTGGCAGATTGACTACAACAGCACTTCCCTGGGAGAGTCCAGCACGCTTCTCCCGCACAGACAGGGAGGAAACACCCGAGCGCCTGCAGCAGAGGGGGGAGGGGAGGGGGGGGGGGGGGGAGGGGAGGGGGGGGGGGGGGGGGGAGGGGGGGATGGGCTGAACATCTCTGTGTGTTGTCAGAGTGTCACTGCCCAGAGACAGCAGCTAAACAGCTTATCTCACAGCAGAGCCGTCCGCTAGCAGGCAAACCGCCGGCAGCTCAGAAGCTTATGAAGGAAGCTCTGTGTGGATCTCTACCAGCACCGATATAATCATGAATCACACAGGAGCAGAATAAAATAGATGTAATCATAAATCACACAGGAGCAGAATAGAAAAATATATAATCATGAATCACACAGGAGTAGAATAGAAAAACATGTAATCATGAATCACACAGCAGTAGAATATAATAGATACAATTATGAATCACAAAAGAGCAGAATATAATAGATATAATCATGAATCACACAGGAGAAGAATATAATAGATATAATCATGAATCACAAAAGAGCAGAATATAATAGATATAATCATGAATCACACAGGAGAAGAATATAAAATATATAATCATGAATCACACAAGAGCAGAATATAATAGAAATAATCATGAATCAGAGTACAATAGAATAGTCAGAATCATGAATCACACAAGAGCAGAATATAATATATCTAATCATGAATCAGAGTAGAAAAGAATTCTACTAAAGAATTAGTAGAATAAGTAGAATACAACATAATATAATAGATAGAATCATGAACTAGTAGTAGAATACAATAGAGTCTCATCGATTAGGATAGGATTGCGTTTCATATTTAGAAACATAAAAAGTGCTGCACATTGCCATCAGCCCACAGCGCTGGCTGAATGGAGCCCGCGCTGATGATGAAACCCAACGTAATGTTGTGCTCGCTCCAAAGAGACATCGCCCAGAGGATTCAGTGCGTTATGTGCTGGAGCCTTATCATCATTTGAATGGTACCTTATCACAATGTGCTCTTAGCTCCCGATATATAATATGTGTATAGAAATACTTCATATATATATATATACGTATATATATATATATATATATATATACGTATATACACATATACGTATATATGTGTGAAATACTCCCAAAGAAACGGGATGTTGGGGATGTAAAAGGTCAAACTGTGCAAAGAAGAAAATACTATTTTTGGAGACTCCTGAGTGCTGCGTTTGCTAACCAATAAGACGGATGAATCACAGGGACTATGTTCCTATGTTTAGTTAATGGTGTCACATGACCTGTACGAATATATATATATATATATATATATATATATATATATATATAAAATGTGCATATATATATATATATATATATGTAAAGTAACCCAGACTCTCCGGAGAGAACCAATTTGTCTGGGAGCCAGCAGCAGCAGCAGCAGCAGCAGAGGTAGAGGGCCCTGCGAGACGCAGCCTAGTTTGTGTTGGCGCGGCGGGAAGGTGAGCTGGAGGAGCGCAGGGGGGCCGGAGCCATCCATCCAGGTGCCTGCTGACAGGGGCCCCGATAAGCATCTCACCCAGGGCAAAAATAACATAGCGTCCCATTGAGACTCGATAATTACACAGGCCCACTGCCACGCCGGGCTTGATGTATGGCCCCAGATAGCCATCACACCCCCGCTAAGTTGCTGCTGGAGCTGCTTCTGCTGCTGCTGCTCCCTGCGTGCACAGGTACACGTGCACGTAAACCACACACACACACACACACACACACACACACACACACACACACACACACACACACACACACACACACACACACACACACACACACACACACACACACACACACACACACACACACACACACACACACACACACACACACACACACAAATGTAGCAACCCCCACCCGCCAGAAGTGACACATCACTCCTGTCGGAGTACTGGAGGAATTTATCTGCGGCTAACTTTAGCCACAAGGTGTGCAGTGTCATGTTTCAGGCCGGTGTTGATGTGTTAAAAACAGGGGCGTAAATAGACTTTTTTTTTTTCCCGAAAGGTGTAAACAACTCGTGTTCTGCAGGTGCAGGCGGCCAGACGGCTCTTTCAGCGAGAATCGCCAGAAAAGATAAGAAATATCAGTGACACCTAGCGCGTCGCCGCGGTGTTAGCATGCCCTGTCGTTGCCGTTGTTAAACACGGTCGCGCTGGAGCTACACTTAACAAACATCCCGCTTAGAGCCACCGTCGTAGCACACACTCTGGTCAAACACTAGCCAAGATATGAGAGAGAGAGAGAGAGAGAGAGAGAGAGAGAGAGAGGAGAGAGAGAGAGAGAGGAGAGAGAGAGAGAGAGAGAGAGAGAGAGAGAGAGCATCTTCACTGGAACCAGGACTTTCTGTTAAGAAAGGTGTAGGAAACACTGAACATGTTTTTAAGAGATGTTCACCGATGTGCAGCTGGTTGTTTGTGACAGAAGACAATGATATAACACAATTGATTTCTCTCCATAGTGTGGATTTCTGGATTTCTGCGGTTTTAGCAAATATTCTGCTGATTTAAAAAAAAGAAAAGGTCACTGGAACTTTTGTTAGATGTTTACTTTTGGTTTGTGATGAGGTTAGCATAAATGTAAGCAGTTCTGCATATATCCCAAGATAACTCATACTGTCTCCTGGGCAGGTCTGCTCCCAATACTTGTTGCCGCTAGTTGTGATTTTCTGTTTTGTTTCAAGCTTCATGCATGCATACTTAGTTCTGCATGAATGGTATATTGGTTATACCATTATGGTCATATATCGGGAAATGATGCCTGATTATCGTTAGGCTAATTCTACAGTGACTACAGTAGGCCTAAGTCAATATGATGTCAATTGTAGAGTCTGATGTCTTCCTGTATGTGTATTAAGGAAGCTACTCTCCGTCTTCTCATAACCCCAACATTACCCTAAAACCCCCTGTTTCAGGAGGACTAAGTAATGCATCCCAATCCAAGCAATATATTACTAATGACTCATTTAGCAAACATTTTATCCATAATGGTGAACTTGGGACCCCCCCACTGTTGGCTGCGCAGGGATGATTAGGGCTGATGTGAAGCTACTCTGGGCCTTAAAACAACGCTTACTCCCCATTTCCTCCCACAGTATGAATTTCAACAACACTATACTATGCCATACTAAACTATACTATGCTATACTATACTATACTATACAATAAACAACACTATATCCTACCTACTATATACTATACTATATACTTTAAACAACACTATGCTATAACAATACTATACACAATAAAAATAACAATCAAGTGACAGATGAATGGTATATATACATATGGTGAATGGGGCAAAAAGCATTTTAAAGTGACAGTAGTGCAGCGGCATCATGAATGCAGTGCAGTACAGTGCAGTGCAGTGTGGTACAGCACAGAACAGTGCAGGAACCACAATGAGTCCAGTAGGTCCAGTGAAGAAGTATGACAGTGTAATGTAGTGTAATGTTTTACCACCAGGTGTGATGTTGATTAGCCATTTTAAAAAAATGGTCCTGTTAGTGACATCACAAGTGGGAAGTCCCTTTGTAACTTTAAGCGCGACCTCGCGGATACAAAACCTCCAGTGTCCCTCCACACTATCCCCCTACTATAGACCTGCTCAAAATGGGGCCCTGTGATGGGTTTTTCTTATGTAATCACGAGTAGGTATCACTCCAAGGCCAGAGAGTGTGCTTGCTGGCTTGCAGGGGGTGATGCCATAATCCTCTGAAGTCGCTATCGCTCCTCTGACAGACTTGGCTAATGCGAACCCGCTGAGCTCCACCGCGGAACCGGCCGGGTCTCCGCCGGGAGAAGCAAGGGCAGCTCTGGTCATTGTGTGGTCTTCCCCTGGGCTCCAACAGCTATGATTTATGGAGCTGTTCTGCTATACTGTAGCTGGCCGCTTGCTAATGGAGGCTGCAGTAAGACCTCAAGCGTTATGTGTACTTTTACTTTCAGAGTCATCCCGTTGCCTGCAGTGGCTGTAGGCCATTCGTCCATATCCTGAGATGACTTATTTATAGCTGGAAATGGTTGGCTTATACTTTCTCAATATATTCTTCCCGTCGAATACGGCCTACTTGAAATGGTACCTCAGTCGACCAGTCGTTTGGGTTTTAGTCGGGCAGTGGAGAGGGCTGCTAATGCGTGGTCGCCCCGGGGGCCTCAGGAGGCTACTGTCGGACGGAGGGAACAGGTGTAGTGAGGGACTGTGCCTCTGTAGCCAGGGCTATGCCGGAAAGAAAAGAGTGTTCATTAATCTGGGCCCAGTGAGACAGGAACCTTTGTAGTCTCATAAATAGCCCCGGCCCCCTTACCTGATACCTCACAGTGACCCTGTAGCGAGTAGCTGCACATGCGGTACAACGCCGTGAACAATACCATGTGTGTAAGCGTGTGTGTGCAAGCACACGTGTGGGAGATATCAATCTGCGTTAGCATGTGCGCTGAGAAACTTGTAATGAACCTCTCTTCCTCTCTGTTCTTTTCTTCTCTCCCTCTCTCCATTTCTCTCTTTCTTCCCCTCCTCCTTCCCTCCCTCCCGTTAGGACCCTGACAGCCATGTACAAAAGGCTGGAGAAAAGATGGAGAGTGTGAAGTGTGATTGGAACACGATCCAAGATTCTTGGGTTTCCCCCCCCCTGACGCATGTTCCTGGACATGAAACATATTGGGCACCAGCGGGGGAGACAGGAGAGAAAGGAGCTCCAGGAGAAAGGCCACAGGTGTGCCACGGTACACAGCGAGAGGAGGCTGGAAAGCTGCACGCAGGCTGCATTGATGGCTAAATATGGCTGTATTTCCATTAGAGGTTTTTCAATTTTTTTTATCAAATGTAACATTGACATTGACATTGAACTCAAACAAACTCTAGTTTCATCTGGAGCCTGACTTCAATATGAGCTACGACTGGACAGGACTGGCCTGTAAAACACAAAACAGCAACAAGAGAAAAGGACAATACACTTGATCTTGACAACGCTATAAGAAACCTATAACAGGCAACACACAACAGTGTTTAATAGCCGGGCCCTTATTTTGTGGCAACAGGGGTCTCGCCTTGACGGGGAGAAAGAGTCTGTCTGTTAGGCGTTGAGCTCCAAGCCACAAAGGGCCTGGAGGGAGAACCAAGCTCAGCCAGGCAAGAGGGCCACGGACATCCAACATCCAACCACACACCCTCACCTTCCCATGACTGCAGCGCTCTCCCCGGCTACACCCAGGAGCCACGCTCCCCGACTACACCCAGGAGCCACGCTCCCCGACCCCAGCCGGGATCCACGCCTCGGGCACGCCTTCAGAGCTGTTGGACAGCGTGTTTGAGCGGTGGGGGGGGGAGAGGGGGGGGGGGGGGGGTGGCGGCTGGTGGGGGAGGCTCGAAGGGCACACTAACTACTTCGCCCTGTGCCGTCATCGCATGTTGGGGTTTGGGGGGGGGGTGGAGGTTACGCCCGCCCCCTGGGAGCTGAAACAGAGCCACCTGCTGCTGGATGCCCCTCCGCCCTGAACCCTTCCACCCTCCCCAAGCTCTCAGCCTTCTCCATTTACCAAACAGCCTTATCCTCACCCCCCGCCCCCTTACCCCCCCTACCCCCCAAACACTCACCCAACCGCCGTTGTTTGCCATTTTCCATGGGAGGGAGAGCGGGGCGGCGGGGAAGGGGTGAGTGCTTGTGTCAATCCATCCCACTGACCGGGGGAAGAGGATTCAGAAATTGTGTGTGTGGTGTGTGTGTGTGTGTGTGTGTGTGTGTGTGTGTGTGTGTGTGTGTGTGTGTGTGTGTGTGTGTGTGTGTGTGAGAGTCTGTTAGTGTGTGTGTGTGTGTGTGTGTCTGTGAGTCTGTTAGTGTGTGTGTTAGAGAGTGTGTGTGTGTGGGCGAGGGGTGAAGAGACGAGCAGCTGAGGACTAATGAGGTATAATGAGGGCTAATAGTGGAAAAGCCATCTAGACGCCGTGACCTTTTGCATTTTCAGCGGTGGCCGCAACCTTTAACACGTCTAAAAACAGCCTGGGAAACGAGCGCTCGAACAACACCGGCCGTCTCACGCACTCGCTAACGTCAGGAGGCATCGGATGGCCGCCGAATTATCTGCAATTATAAAGATTTCCCTTTTTTGCAGTCGGTCCGGCAAAGTCGGTCGGACTCCCGGTTGTTTTCCAGCTGCCGCCGTCATCCGAGTTTGACAAATTGTGAGAGGGAAGAACATGGCTGTGAATGTTAATGACCGTGTTTTGAAACAGGAGGAGTTTGTTTATTTGCGGTGGCCATTTTGAGAATCGTTCGTCGGGAGCCAGTGCGTTCACGAAGGCCGTGGATTAAAAGCGACACCGCGGTATGGTTGACATCAGCGGAAACAGAACTAAAAACAACCTGAGATGTTGTAAATATCCGCCCTGAGTCAAGGCTTATGGAGGGAAAACTCACTCAACGTATTATTATTATTATTGACTTAGATATCAAAAGTCTAGCCTAGTCTCTTCATCCGGCTTGTTGGTAGCAGGTGTGTGTGGGGGGGGGGTGGCCTGGGGTGAGGTTTAGGGGGAACCATACAAGTAAGCGTGATATTTTGATTTATTAAATTTACAGTGTGTGCAAAGATTGAACTGGGGGGGGGGGAGCAGTGCTTGAAGGTTTAACTTCTGTGTTTACAATGCTTAGACTGAGAGATGATTCGGTGGTTGCATCGTTTCAAACAGCTCTTTTTTCACGTCCTGTGTGATCGATTAGGAGCAGTGCAGAGCGCCTGGCGTTTTTCAGCCTGTAAAACGTGTGATCGGTATCTAATGTGATAAATGTGACTGTAGGAAAGCAAAAAAAACGAATCCCGGACATTTTAAGTGATTTTGAAATGAGACAAAAAATGTATCGGATTTAAAAAAAAACAATAAATCTCGACTCCAGGCAATCGTATCGTATCGTATCTTTTATGCCGGCGTACTGATGCAACACCACTGAATCTTACCCCACATCTTATCCCTACAGCAGACCCTTCACGCTACAGCAGAGCGAACAAGTACAGGAGAAGTACAGCGAGGGGATCAATGCTCTCAGACGGATCAACTATTTTTTTAAACAAAATATACTTTTCGGGCGGCCGTTAACATATCTGGGCGGGCCGCCCAAGTTAAGTCTATCTAAGTCACCGATATAATAAAGACTGTTCAACTGTGTCATGTTTTAATTGCTAACCATCATTTAGGGAAAAACACCTCACAGACGTGACATGGTCAGAACTCAATAGAGTCACCCCTGAGGAACGCAGCTGATTTCCAACATAGACCCCCATGACTCTCATCTCACACACACACACACACGCACACGCACACACACACACACACACACAGTTTCGAGGACAGACTGCTTAGTGTGCAGACTGGGGAACGTGACGAGGTGAGGCCGTTTATGGGGCAGCCAACACAAGCAGTTCACAGACCATAACTCCCTGTCCCGGCGCTTTCTGTTTGACCATAAATTACACCGCTACAAGACCCAGGGGACCTCATTCATCTAGCCCCTGGCCACCACCACCACCAGGGTACTGTCATGCGTGTGTGTGTGTGTGTGTGTGTGTGTGTGTGTGTGTGTGTGTATGTGTGTGTGTGTGTGTGCGTGTGTGTGTGTGTGTGTGTGTGTGTGTGTCTGTGTGTGTGTGTGTTTGTGTGTGTGTTTGAACACACATTTGGGAGTCTAACTTACAGCTGTTGTGTTTACCCATGCATGCTACTGTGACACTGTCCGTTGAATGCACATCGCAACGCTCTTACTGTGTGTGCGCATGTGTGTGCGTGTGCGTATGTTTGTGTGTATGATTAGGTAGCATTGCACTGCGGTTGACCTGTGAGCTACAGTGGGTGGGAGGAACGCTGGGTCGATGGAGGTTACCCACTGGTGGAAGGTAAACAGAGCCCAGGGTGTGTTAGCTGCACGCTGGGACTTATTAGCACCTTGGCTAGCTGGCACCAAGCAGCAGTAGGCCACAGCAAACTGCTCACACATGCATGTCTTCGTGTGTGTGTGCGTGTGTGTGTGTGTATGTGTGTGTGTGTGTCTGTGTGTGTGTA
This sequence comes from Muraenolepis orangiensis, assembly GCA_027704905.1. Taxonomy (NCBI): domain Eukaryota; kingdom Metazoa; phylum Chordata; class Actinopteri; order Gadiformes; family Muraenolepididae; genus Muraenolepis; species Muraenolepis orangiensis. Next base: position 23,074,880 of record CM051017.1, read on the forward strand.
CATATGTGTGTGTGTGTGTTTGTGTACGTGTGTGTGTGTGTGTGGTGTGTGTGTGTGTGTGTGTGTGTGTGTGTGTGTGTGTGTGTGTGTGTGTGTGTGTGTGTGTACATGTGTGTGTGTGTGTGTGTGTGTGTGTTCTGGTAGCTCTATCAGGGGGAAATCATGTGCCAGACATTCATCTCATTTCAATCAGGGCTGGACAGGTCTGCCTGGGGGGGGCGGGGGGGATGTACCCCAGGCTAAAAAGGCTGTGTTTGAATGACAGGTGGACGTGTTTTGTCCTCTCTAGGATTGTGTGTGTGTGTGTCTGTGTGTGTGTGGACTACCTGTGTTTGATGCATCACTGGCAGCATCAAAGGTCCCTGTCTGACAGATCCGTCAGACGAGTTTGACGTTCAAAGGATGTTGAGGACAGAGGAATTCCCACTTCCTGAAACACAGAAACATACAGACACTTCCTGGTTACTTGGGTACTGCAGCCTCCAGCGTTAAAAAAGAGGAACCAGCGGTCATATGAAGGGTGGTCTCCATCTTACCGAGACAAATATCTTTGTTTTAGGTTTCCGAGCATCAACCTGGTTATCGGGCTGCATTAACAGTACTGTGTGTGTGTGTGTATGTGTGTATGTGTGTGTGTGTGTGTGGGGGGGGGGGGGGGGGGGGGGGGGGGGTGTGTGACTGTGGGAATGCAAACCGACATGGTTGCAAACTCAAACTCAAAATACTCCGGACTTGGATAACCAGTGAACTAAAAAATGCCAACTGAATTAGATGCAAGATGGGAAAGAATGATGCACTGGACTTTCTGCATCATTCTTTCTTTGTCATGTCCAACCTTAAGAGTGACCTATACCTAGGAATAGCAGAAATCTTTGACTGACACAGAAGGCGTATTCCAGATAGGCTCTGAGGGATAGTTCCACGGCTGTCCCCTGTAAGCTTTTCTCCATCTTCCCCCATTTTAAACCATTTATCCCTGGTTGTGGCCTCAAGTTTTGGGGGAAAATGGGGAGCGAAAAAAATCTTTATAGAATTGACCCTTGGTACCCTGAGACGAAGTCCACTGGTAATTAATACTGGCGATTATTATTATTTTTAGATAGGAGTGTCCACAGACGCCCTAGACTTGAGGTCCTGTTGTAGACACAGGAAGTGGGGATGACAGTCAGTCCTCAGCGGCCTGTGATTGTCCCCCACTGGACTGGTGATTAATGGCCATGGGAACAGGGGGGGTATGGGTGGGTGGGGCTCCTAGAAGCAGCTAGAGTGGATGCCCTGACCCCGGGGGGGGGGGGGGGGGGGCGAGGTGACAGCCCCAGCAGGGGCCCCGTACATGTCAGAAAGTCTTCAGAAAGTCTGGATGAGGGAAGCTCTAGAGAAGCACATTGATGAGGATTCCGAGGAACTGTATGTTAAGTGTTCACATAAGGAACAGAACAACGCTTGGCTTTTGATCTCGGGAGGGCTTTGATCCTACATCGATTCTTCAGTGTCCTCCTCTGACTTTGCTTCAAGGAAAAGCAGAAACGCTTGACATCGTCAGGTTTGACGGTGAACCCAGAGACCGAACTACCGGTGTCACTTTTCAGCGAGACCCTCGACCCCGCTGGGCCTCCATCCAGCCAGGTGCTCTCCAGAGGCCCTGACTTCTTCCACCCCGAAAATTGTCAAGCTCTCCTCACTGTGGTTCTCGCCAAATATCAGCAAAGCAAAAGACTATCGCACTGACTCATAGTTGTTTTGTGCACGGTGACATTACGGAGTTGTGCAAACAAACACATGAACAGATGGTTGTCTAATCATAGGATCAGGCCAGTAGCGGGGAAAGACACAACAGGAGGTACGAAGGAGGAAGATGACAGCTTATTAATTGCCAAATGCTCAGCTTTAGGAATGCCCGAAAAACTGTTTAATTACACTTCGATCGCCACGGGGATGCAAAATAAAAGTTGGTATGTGATGACATTATGACATTGTAAGCCGTTTTGAAGTAATTAGAATTTTGACATATTTCTTTGTTTAGAGAAAATAGCTAATAATGTGTCTGCCAACACGGAGCACCAAACGCCTTCGCTATTATAGCAGTGTCAAGATATTGTATTGTATTGTTTGGTGCACTAACTAGCCTGCCTAATGTGATTGAACAGTGAATAAGCTGGGATAGTTGTACTGTGGCTATGGCTTTCTTGTCCCGTGCAGTGGTGTTGCTGTACCACACAGTGACGAGTGGCGTCACTGTGTGGTACGGCAACACCACTGCACATGACAAGAAAGCCATCCAGAGGGTCGTGAGGACGGCAGAGAAGATGATCAGGTGTGCACTTCCATGCATTGAGGAGATCTGTAGGACCAGATGTCGGAAGAAGGCCATGTCCATCATAAAGGACTGCAACCACCCTTGGGCTCCATCTCTTCTCCCCCTACCGTCTGGTCGCCGGTTGCGCAGCATCCGTACAGCAAGGACTACCAGGTTTAAAGATAGTTTTTATCCACAGGCAGTGACCCTACTGAACTGCAAGGAGTGCTGCCACTTTCACTTCATAACATTGTCATTAACATTACACTTACATACTTTGCTGGACTTTCTGGACTCATTAAAGCTACTGCACTGTATTCATGATGCTGCTGCACTACTGCACTTTAAATGCTTTTACATCTTTTTGCACATTCAACAGATGTTCATATCAGTCACTTTGCTATCCTTTTTTTGTTCATTTTAATTTTTTTGTATATATTATTTTTATGGTATTGTTTTTTGAGATGTATACTGCGGGAGGGAATGGAGAGCAAGCATTCCAATGTAATTGTTACAAACATACAAATAAATATCTTGTATCGGAAAAAATATGAAAATATTTAAACGAAGAATGGGAACCAAACACTGAACCTGCCAGAGCAGAATCAACAGACACACCCAACAGTATTAATGTGGCGCTGTACGTATCGCAGTAGAAAAAACAAACTTTGTATCAGAGGAATTCAGGATCAGGCCGCCACAGAAGGCTCGTATTCGACCGCCATGCTGGTCACTCTGAACGCTACGCTCAAATAAGAAGACTTGGACAATAATATTAGTGAGAGCTTTAAAACAGGCATCAAACCGCCCATGAAATACCCCAAACCCCAAGAGGTTGTTGCTCCTTCATACAAAACATGACAAAAGTAAACAGGGAATATGTTAAAACAACATTTTTGTTACGTCTCGAAAAGGTCAGACGGATGGCATGGAGACCGACGTGAAGATTTACTTTGGACTTTGTGTTGCCCGGACCTTCCAGTCGAGATCATTCTCCCCCCTCTTGTTTGGTACATGTTTTTCTTTGGTAATTCATCACCCGGTTGACTCATCAAACTGTAGCCGGAGAACCCTCAGATTCATTGAACCAAATATCTCAACCCTTTAAAAACATTCCACCAATTTGGAAATAAGTACTATGTAGTCATACTGTTATCCCAAGGGACTTTCGAGTGATTTTCGTTGTTGTTGTTGCATGTAAGGCTTGGGTATCTTGTTCGAGGATGCCTACAGGTAGACTTCAGGCTATTGGGGTTCAAATCCTGCACATCCTTTGAGCAGGGAGTCTATGGTCAACCCAGTGCCCAAATAATTCTATTCAAAATGACGAGCGAATATTAGCTTCTGAAACACCAATTGTGAAGCCAAGGCGATCTTATTGAAACATACTGTACGTATGAGGTAGGACAAAATGTAATTTCATCTAGCAAATAGCCTTTAGTCAGTGCACCGCTAGAACTCAAAGGGGTGATTCATGTCGGGTTTTTCCTTTTTTATTTTTTTTGGAATGATCCTTGGCCTGTCCTTGTAAAGTAGGAGGGTTGGGCCGGGTAACGAGAGAGAAAGGACCTCCACAGCCCACCTCCACAATTACCCATCCGTCCTCACCCCTACTCGTCTCGTGTACCGAGACTCCATTGATATTCTGCGGACCTACCGACCTTCAGTGGCTCTCCATCTAATTGACTTCCTCAGGTCAAGGTTCAGAGTCCCATCACTCACTTACCCCTGGTTGATTAGATACGGGCCCTCAAGAGAGAGTCCCGGCCTTGGATGTGAACTTAAATATTATATTCATATGAGTAGTGTTAAGCGCTTGAAGAAATTTGACATTGTCATTTTATAATTCATATTTTTTTAAACCTGAAGGAATTCACCTTGCATTTTTTATTGATGGCACCATCATCATTATCATCAAGGTTATAAAGCTTCTTCCCAAATCAAGAAAACATTTTCTCAAGGTCGTGGCTTATTTCATTATCGGAACACCACCCATACATGTGAACCATAAGCATTCTCACATTACAACTCCCAGGTGTGTGACTCAGAATCTTTTTTCGTGGCAAATGCGGCTAATGACGTTTTTGAATGTTGTTTTTTTCGTTTCCCCCCCCCCTCACACGAAAATAACATTTGTGTTTGTATGTGACCTCCGGCTCCGGCCAGCGGCTCCGGGGACGCATTTGCACGTAATACAAAATGTCGACGACCCCGTTGGCACATTTGCAGCAGGAAGTACACATTGTGTTCATTGGATTCTCTTCAGACACAATAGCACATACAGAAGGCAATATTTACATCAACAGCTACATTAAAGGCCTCAAGCAAGACAATGGCAATGCCCCCCACCGCCGCCACCACCGCCACCACCGCCACCACCGCCTCCACCACCACATCCACCACCAGCGTGCTGGCTCCAGCATGTGTCAACAAAGCACCGCAACAGCAGAACCAAATCCCAAGTTAATTTGCCGCCATAGAATCTGGTCCGGGTCAATGGGGAAGGGAGAAAAGAACAAGCGATTGTGTTTTGTTTTTCCCTTCAGCTTCGCAAACAGTGGCACCAACAAAGTATCCTTTCTGTGCCATTTCCTTCCACTCTGATTGGACTAATTGGGACCCGTTGACAGCAAATCCCATCCACGCAGGAACTAGCCAATCAGCTCTTGCCGTCTGTCATCCCTGGCACACAGGGCTTCCACTCCCGTCACAGAGGGCTTTGTCTCTCTAACCTCACTGACCTCTGGCATTTCTCCTCAGGAAAAACCTTGAATATTCCTCCCCGCCCCCTCCCCCCATTCCCCCCATAACAGGACATGAATGTTTTGGGGAGGATTTGATATTAAATGACAGAAGTGAAACCCAGGAATAAAGTGAAAAGTGAGTAAGCGGATACAATATTGCAGGAAATGCGGAATGGGGTGAGGCTCTGGATATGCTGATCTAGAGTCCCGTCGGTGTTGCGTGCGAACCCTCCACAGTCAACCATTTATTTTCGTACACGTCCAGGGGCGACAAGGAGGCCAGTGCTTTGGCCGACCTTTGTGGCAGAAGATACGACTCGGAACCACTCCGGAGGAGCCGAACAGGGACTGTGGAGGCTGAGCGGCGGGCAGGGCGGGTGGGAGGTGTAGGGTTGAGGGCGGGGGGGGGGGGGGGATCACCGGCCAGGCCTCGGCCGGCAGAGCAACTTGTCTGTCAGCGCCGTTCTGAGCTCCCCTCATATCTGAGCCCCGCACCTGTCTCTTGTGCCGTGGCTGCTGGGAGAGAGCCACTAAGCCCGGTCCCTCCTCCTCCGGTCCACCACACCTCCCACCTCCCACACCTCCCCACCCCTTCACTCTTCTCAGCTTCACAGGCCGAGGCCGGAGAGGAGGGGAAAAGAGGGGGGGGGGGGGGTCGCCCCTGCTATCAGGGGCTGATGGACAGAGGAGAGGCTGGCGGGGATGGGAAGAAGGGAGGAGAGGGGGGGCAGCTGTGCCAAGCTCCGGAGGGGGGCCTCTGAGGAGAAGGACGGAGGGGACGGGGAAGAAAAGAGAGGGATAGAAAAGGAGAGAAAGACAGAGGAGGGGGAAAGAAATACAAATGGTAAAAAGTACCTATGTCTACCTATGTCCTCCTCTGGTTAATTCAACTGTGACCTCCCTCCACCTCCTCCGCCTCCTCCACAAAGGAGCTCTAACAGGAGCTGTCAGCGGACGACGCTAGACGTGCACCGCGGGCGCTGAGAGGGGGGGGGGGCTGGGGGGGGGGGGTTAGCTAGGATCACCTTAGTGCTGGTGTTTGCCTTGCACTGAAAGCAGGCCGTGTAGCTACAGTTTTTAAAGGGTTTTGTTTTCTTTGGGCCCTTTGTCAGAGGAGGTTATACCACGGCACAGCCGCTTTCGGGCCCTATTGTTCACCGATCCCCGACCCCCTTAGAAAAAGAGAGATCCGGAGAGCATCACAATAACCGTAGAGAGAGAGATTGCATGGTTGGGGGGTGGGGTGGTGGTGGGGGGGGGGGGGGGGCAGGGGTTGGCTCAAGCAAGGCAAGGTGTCCAGCAGGAACCTCCACTTTGCACCTGAGCCTTGATCAATAAAGTCAGGCGATGACACGTCAAACCGAGCCGCCAGAGAGCGCCGGCCGCGGCCCTGAAAGGACGTGCTGAGAGATGGCAGCAGGTGAATTGTTCGCCCGGAGGATACAGTGTATCAACACACTGCTTTAAAGGGTGTGTGCGTGTGTGTGTGTGTGTGTGTGTGTGTGTGTGTGTGTGTGTGTGTGTGTGTGTCCGGCGACGCTTCTGGCCTCTATTTAATCAGCGCTTTTGAAAGGCGGCCGGTCGGCCTCATTGTGCCGTGCTTTTGTAATAAGCGTGTGTTGTGTGTTTACCAGCTCTCTGGTACTGTACACACAGAAGTGAACCAGCTGTGGTCTGTATTTGCTCCACTCGATACATGTAATTATCCCACAAAGAGCCTGAAGAGTTTCAGCCGGCAGCACAAGGGCCTGGTGGGAGGGTTTGATTATGCAAAGATGAATCAGCTCTCAGGAACCTGGACAGGTGTCTTGGCGGAGACAGATTAGACATTCACACAAAATGGTCCAAGGCAGTAATGGATGTCTCCGGTGATTGGGCGGTATTGTTGTAGCGTTGTTGCGGCCGTCGGGATGGTCGCTGGACAAAATCAAAGCCTCTTGTTCATGCAGTAAATAAAAGAAAAAGCCCCACCGACCATTTGAACTGATCTCGTTCCACGTTTGGCAGGCATGCTGCATGTTGTGACAGTTCCTGACCAGTAGATGGCACTAATGCACAGCACAGGCATCTCAGCTCAGCCGCGGTTCCTACCAGTACAAGAACGGAGTGATACGGCATGCTTCTGTGGAGCCAAGGAATGGATCAGACGGTTTTCTGTGTGCAATTCATATTCTGAAGTGTGACTCAGCAAAGCTCTGCTTGGATCCTATAAGCAATGTTTTGAAAAGTATGAAAACGACAGAAACGACTCAATATTAAATGCTAGAAGACGAAACACAACCTAAGAGATTCAGATCTATTTCAGAAATATGTTAGCCATGAGATACCCAATACCAAAATATAAACCAAAGTGAAAAAGTGTTTAGTTTAACGTAGGCGTAGCAGGCCTCAAACTCCACTTCCAAAGAGATGCCGCCAGTAAACAAACAAGCAACCCAACATAAAACTAGTTTGACAGAGTAATCCAGAGTATGTGGTCTGTCTTTTATGTGTGTGTGTGTGTGTGTGTGTGTGTGTGTGTGTGTGTGTGTGTGTGTGTGTGTGTGTACGCGGGACCGTGCATTGATGTGTGTGTTTGTGCATGCGGTGGTGTGTGAAGGTGCGAGTGTGTGAGGAAAACTAGAGTGTGTGTGTGTGTGTGTGTGTGTGTGTGTGTGTGTGTGTGTGTGTGTGTGTGTGTGTGTGTGTGTGTGCATTCCAACGTATCATGTATGGATCCTGACACCAATCTTTGCGTTGCCAGGTTGGTGTCATAGTTCCTGGTTATTCCTGGAGTTCCAATGGGAGAGAGGCTGGCCTCAGGGTTTCCCCCTCTGATCTCAACACAAGACCAGTAACTCTCAGGTGGATCCTGCTATTGTTGGTTTCCAGAAACCCACAGTTAAGAGAAGTAAATTGACTACATCTTAACGTGTCCTGGAAAGACACACACACACACACACACACACAAACAAACAAAAACATAGACAAACACAAACAAAAGCACAGACACACAGACACACACACACACACACACATTGCTGTAGTCTTCTCAGCTCACAGCTAAAATAGGATTTCATCGCATAACGTTTTGTTTATTAGTCCATTACCATCTTAAAAGCCCACATGCAGACCCATTCTGCTCCTCGTATAGAATCCATCTGGGCTGAATGGTGTTGAGACCATTGTGAGACAGGTTAGTTTTACCCTACCGCTGATGTGTTATTGCAATAGTAATGCCGTACTAAATACTACAGCCGTGGTGTTTCATTATTTACCTAAGCTGATGCAAAGTGGTATCAATTGAGTAAGAAGTGGCGCGGAGATCACGAGAGGACCACAAGAGACTGCTGCTTGTCCAGTGTGATGCCTCTCACAGTTACACATACTTAGACTTACATAATAACGGAAATTTGAGCTGGTTCTGTTGAAAGGGCCCCGATGAGAACATGAATCTGAGAAACTGACAATATTTCCATTGGCCAAGCAAATGTTCCTGCCAGTCAAACATCTCAAGAGTTTTGCATAATAACAGAATGGAGAGGGAGAGAGCGGGGGGGGGGGCAGCATTCTGATGCCCTGCTCTTGCTACACGTCACTGTGTGTGTGTATGTGTGCGCGTGTGGTGTGTGTGTGTGTGTGTGTGTGTGTTGTGTGTGTGTGTATGTGTGTGTGTGTGTGTGTGTATGCGTGCGTGTGTTCATACGCATGAAGAAATATTCTGGTGCAAATTGTTATAAAAACTGTACGAACAGTGGCAATCCAATTATACTCCCTGGTTCAGCTCTTAAGAAGTAAATCCCGCAATTCCCTACCAAAATACTCTGTTCCAATGATCACGAAAATGCCTCAGAGAACGTTATGTCCGATATAATCTATATTTATTCATACATAAATAATATGATACATAGTGTGCATACAATATATCAGACATATTGATCCACACCTTATTCCAGGGTTGCAGGTGTTCAGCAGCATGGCACCGCAGCAGACAGAAAGGTCAGGTCAGAGGACACGCGTGGAATGAAGTGCAACACAGAGCGGACAGCACCATGACACCGAGATACACACACACACACACACACACACGCATGTGCACACGCGCGCGCGCACACACGCAGCGGGGAAAGTGATACACGGGACAGGCGCCGCACGCTGTCCTCACTTGGAAATTTATGAGCGGCGATAAAACACTAATGTCGTAACCTTTACCCCACCTCGAAGGCGAACACACAGCTCTCGTAATATTGACATACAGCTTATCTCACCTGCTAATATGTAGTTAGCATAGACAGTGAGTCAGTCAGAGTCAGCTGCAGCAGCAGCCTGCATGCACTGGTTGTGCGAGAATTGAGTCATAAAACATAAGGCCATAAAACAAAACTATCTGGATGGATGAATAACATCCGGCTAGCCTGGCAGCGTTGATAGCCACCAATTTGAAACAGAAACCGGAATGCTCAACCCTGGTAGCAAGCGTCCGCAAGTCTCTCTTGGCTCTCAAAGGTAAAACCAGGTCGGGAGGAAAGAGACGTGGTTCCTCGTCGTGTGTTTATATACGACACTAGTACATCTGTGTTCAGCTGGGTTCTCCTGTTCAGTTGGGAGGAGGCTTTACTGTATCTTGTTTGACCGTTTACTCTCCTCTCCTGTTACAACCAGCCTGATGATGATGACAACCAGAGGGGCAGCGAGACGAATGGGGACAGCAGCAGATGGCAGAAGGGGAAAATAATACAGACTGAAATATGGATCGGCCAGAAAGCGATGATCGGTAACAGACAAAGACAGACGCGCACATAAACAAACACAGCATCGGGGCCTACAAGCAGGCGTGTGTCTAAGGCGGACGACACGGACAAGACACAGACTAGAGCTAAGAAAGCCGGGCCTGGTCGCTTGACAAACAGTCACACACAACCGTCGTGACCGTAGGCAAACAGCTTAAGATGGGAACAGCCCGCCAGCCAGTCAGGCAGACAATCGGGGCCAAGGGATCGAGGGGGGGAAAATGAACAAAGGTTTGCAATATCAACATTTTAGTACCCGATATCCACTCAGCTCCATCTGTGACACATCATGTCGGAGGAATTCTCTTTCAGCCCCTGCTAGAAAAAGGCACCGCTCTTGTCTCTGCAGGCTTGAGCTGCCAAGCGCTGCACTGTTCCCCTCGGCCTGAATGGGGTTCTGAACCTAAAGCCCCGGCCAAGTGCAAGAGAGGCATTAGAGCCCATGTCAAAACAGCTTACAACCAAACAGTGTTCGCTAAATGGCCCTGACCTATTCATGGAGTCATTCAAAGTGACAGGGCTGTGTGAGCTCTCTCTCTCTCTCTCTCCTGTGTACCAGGGGTAAGGGAGGTGGCGGGGGATGGGGTTTTGGGGGGGGGGGGGGGGTAGTGCTAGCTAGCGCTTGGCTAATGTAAAGGAACATGCCAGTGCTTTTGTTAACATTGGCAGTGGAGTTGAATCGCTTGAAAATGGGCTTTTTATTTTTCAAGAGCAAAGCTTGTAACACCAGAGCTTTGCTCTGCTGCCGTGAAATGCTCCTATTGAGTGTATGACAGAATGTATCGATTCTGTAAAATGAGATGCAAATAAACCAACACATTATAATTACAATAAGTTATGCACTAGTGTAGATAATGATTGTTATACAAATGACTAGGCTGACAGCAATGTTGGAGGACAAGTCCTGCATGAATGTAATCTGACGTGTATAATTAATAGGAAATATGTTAACCAAATGAATGATGATACTGTAATTGCACACTGCACCTTAAAATCCTAATGATCTACGATCAGTGTTTACCTTCCTCTCACCTCATCTGATTACGGGTCTCCTTAAGAGGAAGGAGAATTCACTCCGGACAAACCATGGAAAAAACCAACCAGGGCTTCCGCTTAGCCTCCCGACTCGCACAGAGAGCCTTTGACCTTTGGTTAACATTTCCAAAAGGGGTCACCCGGGGCGGTTGTATAAGTTTAGCCCTTTCCCCTGTGGGGCGCTGTTGTTTTGACTCCCTTACACTCTCCAGTATTAGAATGCAAGCCTATTCTTACTAATGGCCCTCATCGGGAATCACTTGGCTGCACACACTCGGTTACAAGGTGGCGGTGCGGTGTGGTACGGTGCAGGGGGTTGGGGGAGGGGGAGGGGGGGGAGGGGGGATGGGTGGCGGAACCTGAAGAGCGCCTGGAGGGGTGGACACCGGACACCGGAGAGGCGTGTGCACTCGTAAGGCATCCGACGAGTGGCGAGTGTGACAACGGCGGTATGTACAGCGCGGAGATCCGATATCACCCTTGGACCCCGAGATAGAGGCCGATTGTGCGGCAGAGCTGGATAAACACAGGCAATAATCTGTCTTCTCGCGGCGAAGCTGACAAAGCCGGTCATGGATGAAATCGAGGACTTGTGACAGCTCGTCACTCAAGATGTCCCGATAGCATAATACACACACACACACACACACACACACACCCAAATTCCTTTTTAAAGTAAAAAAATCGGTTTGATATATTTGCCAAAACATCTTCGCGGTGTCGCGTTACACTATGAAAACGACAGTTGGGCTGAGCTGGCAGGGATGTTTTTTTTCATGAAGGGGACGACATGAGACGACAGAGAAGCAACGACATGGATCAGGACCAAGGCCCGAAGGTTCGAATTGACTCACGACAAGAAGCCTACATGTTTACTGCAGCGGCAGGTTGGAGCTCCGTTTACAGTTAAAAGTCACACAGTTACTCCAAATCAACCAAATCAAGAATAAAAAATGCAAGAGAGACAATTAGCAAAGCGGCCTACATCTACGTCTATACCTCTGAATGCCTCGGGTTTACGTGGACGAGTTGCCGAGTGTGTATCTGCCGTAGACGTAGATGCATCCCATGACTCCCAGCTGCTGCGGGGTCCCTGCTCTGGCTGGGCACAGGGCACATTCCACCGGGCTTCTCCTATCAGACCGGGCCTCGTGCCGACAGCGCCATGAGGAGTGTTGAGTCTGTAGGGCCACATAGGTGATGCCTCCCAGGCCCTATCCATGCACTCAAGAGAGGGAAGTGAGCTGTGCTGAGCCTCGCTTGTATGTCGATGAAGCCATGTTCTCCTCGTACCATTACGGGAGGAAGAAAGGGGGGGGGGGGACGGGGGGTGCAAGCACAGTCTAGCAGTTAGGGTGTTAGACCCCAGATGAATGGTGTTGGGGTTTCGATCCCCAATGTCCACAAGCCACCAAATAGGCATTCCATGAACAAGATGCCCAACCCCTACTGGCTTCTTGACATGTGACTCAAGAGTAAACAGCAGGTTGGACAAGGTGAGGTTAAACCGAAAGCAAGCTGAGAGCTGTGTCATCAAAGCATGCCTTTGCTTTAGGTCATATGCGTCCATGCAAACTGTGCCTTAAAAGGTTAGATCCATATTTGCAGAGCGATACGTGCTCTTGAAGATCCTCTCCTACTGTGTACAGAAGAGGAAATTCCCTGCTGCTTAAACAAATGAGATGATAACGTGCGTCTGTTGATCTAATGTGGGAAATGTGTGTGTGTGTTTATTTCACAACCAAACCACCCATCCTGGGTGAATGATGGTATAATGCATGTAGATCCACAGACAGACCGACAGACAGAGACAGGCAGACAGACTAACAGACATTTAGACAGACAGACAGAACAGGAAGCAGGTCGAGGGGGAAAGCCCTCATTAGGACAATCAGCGTTGGGTAATACCAACGTTAGGAGAGCCGGGGCCTTCTGCAGGACACTATCATTTAGACGCTCGGCAGGAAGCACGGAGGAGAGAGAGAGAGAGAGAGAGAGAGAGAGAGAGAGAGAGAGAGAGAGAGAGAGAGAGAGAGAGAGAGAGAGAGAGAGAGAGAGAGAGAGAGAGAGAGAGAGAGAGAGAGAGAGAGAGAGCAAATTCCTAGCACCATGCATGAGTACCGCCGGTCCTAGCGGACCGCCCCACCTGGTTGCAACACAACATGTGTGCTGCTCTCGCCCAGCTGGTAAACAGCTTCACTGTAATCAGCCCATGTGCAGGCTGTGTGTTTGCGGGGGCCGAAAGCCCTTTATTTGGGTGGCCGTCAGAGGAGGAACTTGTATCTTCAGTTACACACACACACACACACACATATACACGCACACACACACACACACACACACACACACACACACACACACACACACACACACACACACACACACACACACACACACACACACACACACACACACACACACACACACACACACACACACACACACACACACACACACACACACACACACACACACACACACCAGGTCCACTACCTGGAGCATCACTATGTCCTGTAAACCAGCTGGCTTCAGGCCAGGGTTCCACATGCCATGCAGGTATTCAGTGGTTTTATATATATATATATACACTGTGTATATACACTGTGTATATATATATATATATATATGAATAAAGTTGTGCTATGCTTCGATGACCTAAATTTTTTTAAATCAAATCATGCTTGGAACAGGATATGAGTTAAGCATTGTCTCGCCCCCACGGTACTGAAAGAGCAGAGAGTCTCAGACACACTAAAGGTACACCGTGTTTTCCCCCTAAAAGGAAGCTTTGAGGGGCCTGGTTCCATCCATCAATGTGTAATGCTCATGTGTCAATGTTTTCCCTGCGAGCCAGGTAAAAAAACCTGATCCAGGATCATTGTTTTCCTTTGTTTTTCAATGCCTACATCAGTTGACAACCAACGCCGACGAACGGAAGATTAATCCATACTTTAGTCTAGTAAAGTGCTCAACAACTAACAACGCCAGTGTCAAAGTGCTCAACAACGTGTGTGTGTGTGTATGTGTGCACAGGTGCATGCACAGCTGCGTGTGTTTATGTGTGAGAGAGAGAGAGAGAGAGAGAGAGAGAGAGAGAGAGAGAGAGAGAGAGAGAGAGAGAGAGAGAGAGAGAGAGAGAGAGAGAGAGAGAGAGAGAGAGAGAGAGAGAGAGTGTGTGTGTGTGTGCACAGATGCATGCGTGCATGTGTGTGCACGGCTGCACGCATGTGTGCACGTATGTGTGTGGTGTCTCGCCAGTAGCTGAATGGAGATGCACCATGTGACACAGAGCTGGAGGGGAAAAGCTGTTGAAAGCACCCGGATTAGCCCTGGCCACACATGCCGTCTAGTGATCAGCTTCTCCCACTGGCTGGGTGTCTGTCTAACGATCAGCCGCTCCCACTGGCTGGCTGGCTGGCTGGCTGGCCCTCTTGGCGTGGCTGCTTGTTTGTGAGCCAAAGTGTTCGACAAATTGACTGGAATCAGCCTACTGACAGACACAAGTCTCAAGTGTAAGTTATGCTCACGCTGCAGTACAAAACATGTATCCATGTGTGTGTGAGTGGGTGTGTACACATTCACACACATACACAGTGGTGGAAGACAGTAATCTTGAAGAAAAGAAAACAGAGAGAGAGAGAGCCGGAAGAGAGAGGTGAGGAAATAAAAAAAGAGAAGGAGATTAATGGAAGAGAGCACAAGTGACCAAAGGAGGGAGGAGTAGAGTAGTAAAAGGGTAAATCCACACTAATAAACAAGGCCAATTAATTCCCAATTGGCCCGAACTAATGCAGCCGCACAAGCCAGGTGCAGCTTTATAATACTACCACATTATACCAAGTCAACCATTAGGTTCAAATGATCACACGGCATTGAAGGAATGTATTTTTTAACAACAGCGACCCACCAACACGGGGGGGACCCACATGGCGCCTTTGACCTTTCGCTTGACCGCGAGCTTGACCAAAATAATAAGCCATGACGAACCTGCAGGAAGGACGGACAGAAAGACACACAGACAAATAAATAAATAAATAAAAACTGAACTAGAGGGACATGGTTCCCGTGGCGGCGGCACACAAACTCCTCCAGCGAGAGAATAGCTTTGCCATTCTTCGCCGTTGTTCGTCGTATGCAAGCACTGACAAACCGGGGCAGGTGGAGACATTACCCCGACTCTAACCCCCCACCACCCCCGCCGCGCTGAAACCGTGTCAGGGACGGCGAGTCATGCACAAAGATCTTCTATTCTTTTTTTTTTTTTTTCTTCCCAACCGCAAGGTCCCTGTTGCTCGGCAACCAAATGTTATGCTGCGGTTATGCTGTTTTTCAACTCATATCACACACACACACACACAGGCAAGCACGCACATGCGGGCACACACACACACACAGGCAAGCACGCACACACACACACACACACACACACACACACACACACACACACACACACACACACACACACACACACACACACACACACACACACACACACACACACACACACACACACACACACGCAGGCAGGCAAGCATGCACACACACACACACACACACACAGGCAAGCATGCACACACACACACAGGCAAGCACGCACATGCACACACACACACACACACACACACACACACACACACACACACACGGGTTTCTGAAGCATCCTTCATGCGTTCACCCTCGGGCCTCTAGAAGCCAGCAGTGGAGGAGATCTTCACTTGTCGCTCCCTGGCGTTCGGTCCCTTCTACAAACTCTCTCATCTTCCCCCGACCGTATCCTCCCTGCCGCAATGTCATCGCTGAAAAGCACTCGATGGGCGGCTCTGAGGGGACCTGCGGCTAACCAATAGGAATGATGGATCACAAGGAGAGGGTGAAGGAGGGTGGGGGAGGGGGGGGTTGTGATGAAAGAGCAATCGCTCGGTCCATGCAGTCTCCACAGGTTTTGAAGAGTCAGGGAAGAGAGACGAGACACAATGCATGAAGATGGGCTAGCTGAAAGGTCCTTTCCATTCCATCGGGTTCTATAAATAGAAGTCTCTCCCCCCCCCCCCCCCTCCACCATCGCACTCAGAGGCTTCCAAAGCCACACAGACACAGATAATGATAGAGGAAGAGCCTATCTGAAGGTAGCACCAAAGGCATCACCCTGATGATCCATCTTAAAAGACTTTACTCTCAGGGGGGGAGGTTGGGGGAAGGTTGGGGGAAGGTTGGGGGGGGGGGGGGGGGGTGTCAAATGGATAGCAGCTTTCACTCAACCTTGGCTGCCACGGTGCACTCCAAAAGGAGCAGGCGTGGAACTTGAAATTCAACTCCAAAAGGCTGTAGCCGCAAGCTGCTCCACCCACCACCACCCACCGCCGCCACCAACAACAACAGCATGAGTACCACCTCTACCCTCTGCCTGCAAACAGCTCCTGTGTACACAGTCACCTCCCCTCGCAGGTGGAGGGTTCTGCTTTCTTCTCCCCGGGTTCCCGACATTCCTACTTCTGTTGGGTTATCAAACAGCACACATACCAAGCACACGTGCACACACACACACACACACACACACACACCACACACACACCACACACACACACACACACACACACACACACACACACACACACACACACACACACACCACACACACACACACACACACACACACACACACACACACCTTCCTCGACACCCAGTCACCAAAGGCTTCTGAGTTTTGGTGGGTGATTAATTGCCTTGAGGAAAGATCTTCCGAAGACAGAAGACACTTTCATCAGTTGGAGAAAGACACAACGTGGACAAAAGGTTAAAAAGCCAATTGCAAAAGGGCAACAATGACAATAACTTTGGAGAATAATAGAGATAGTTGTAGGGTAAATATTGTAGAGATGTAGGTTAAACAGGAAGATGTAGGCCCAGTATTGAGATATGTAGGTCAAGTACGTAGGTTAAGCATTAAGAGACGTATATGGGTACATGAAGTGAAGAGCGCGCTGAAGTGAGATCAAAATAAATAAAATACAAAAAGTAAATGACCAAGATCAGAATTCAACACAGCTTTGTTTTACTTCTGTTGATTAAGAGCGTCCCTCGATGGCCCTTCTCTAGCGCGGTACCCAAAGTAGACCTGGGGAGACATGGGGATGGAGGGGGACGGGGACAGTGGGCAGAGGACGCAGGAGCCTCCCTTCTGAGTGAGACAGCACACAGATGACAGAGTACACACTGCCCAGCACATACTTGGCACAAGGTGTGGCACTCTGTGCGTGTGTGTGTGTGTGTGTGTGTGTGTGTGTGTGTGTGTGCGTGCGTCTGTCTGACAGTGTGCGTGTGTGTGTGTGTGTGTGTGTGTGTGTGTGTGTCTGACAGTGTGTGTGTGTGTGTGTGTGTGTGTGCGTCTGTCTGACAGTGTGTGTGTGTGTGTGTGTGTGTGTGTGTGTGTGTGTGTGTCTGACAGTGTGTGTGTGTGTGCGCTGCGCGTGTGTGTGTGTGTGTGTGTGTGTGTGTGTGTGTGTGTGTGTGTGTGTGTGTGACGTCTGACGTCAACATCGGCGCCCAGTGCTGGCAAGAGAACAACAATATTCTGCTGAGGTCGTTGAAACACAGCTTCTGGTTAGTTTTACCCCCACAATGGTTTTCATTGGCGTTTAAAGCAGGTGAAACTTCAGACTGTGTGTGTGTGTGCACGCCGTATTTTTGTTCAAAAAGGTCACCCCAAGTGTCAGTATGTGTTAGGCAGGTATTGTAAAGGTTTGTTTTGGCGCTTTCCTGGAAGGCCATAAGTTTCCTTAAAATCGGCATGAAGCGTTGTAGAATTAATTAGTAGTTACAGCACGTTTAACGGGCTCCCATTGAGGCCCATCCTGAGGGACTCGTATCGTAACAATAAAAGGTCACATTTGTTTGTGTAAGTCGTTACACAGTTGTTTTTTGTATTGCACCTCAGGACTCCTGATTGACAAATTACAGTGCAGACGCGCGTGTGCGGGCATGCGTGTGCACACTACAGAACATTACAGTATAAAGTGTGCATGTGGTGAATATGACTCCTGTGTTCTCCACATGTGAACCGCATATCAGTCTTCTGCCTGGCTCCCTCCGCGCCAACCTACGGTGACCATATGGCCCCTATGGTGAATGTAGATCCTTCATACCATGAAGGATCTGTATGTAAGACAGATCCTTGTATGCAAGGGCGATGACACACACACACACACACCACACACACACACACACCCCCACCACACACACACACACACACACACACACACACACACACAGCACATGCACACACACACACACACACACACACACACACACACACACACACACACACACACACACACACACACACACACACACAGTGATGTGCAGTCAGCTGGAGGTGTTGACACACACCCCACAAGGCCTGTCTGCGTTGCTGTGCGGTAGACAGACAGACAAACAGACAGACAAACGGTGGTGGTGAGCGAGGACAGCCTCTCCCCCCCCCCCCCCCCCCTGTTGTTACAAGCCCTCCGGAATCTCTTCCTCACACGATGACAATGCCCTCGCTCCAGTCGAGTGGTCCCACTTTGTAATACACGGCTTAATCCCAGTGCCGCACCTCTCCCTCGACACGCACAAGTCAGAAGGAAGGTGTGTTTCTCTTCTGGAGGGCATGAGAGTCATCCCCTGCAAGAGAGAGAGGAGGTGAGTTAATCTACACCGGGACAAGCTGATCTAGGTCCAGCTCAACCAGGATTAGCGAGACTAGGGCTGGGTATAGTGGTGATAAACAAAAAGGGAAATCCTTGTCTGGAAAAGGGTATTCACTCTCCTCATCACCTCACGCACGCACACACACAAGGCAACGCACACACGCACACACACAAACACATACAGCATTCATATTAATAAGAATAAAGTAATACTTGATTAAATCATGTGTTGTAGTATCCATCAATCATATCGATAGAGCCTATATCAATGAAGTTGCAGCTGGGAGCAACACACTAGAGGAACACAAGACGTCTGACCAGAGAGATCTCTGGGTGTCCGGGGTGTTTACGTTTGTCCATGGGGGATATCCTGCCACCGCACAGACCTTCAAGGGCGACGTGTAGTCGGAAAGTGAAGCAGCTCCGAGCGGCCCTACCCAACAGGAATATTCACTTCTTCCCCTCCCTCCATAATCCTCCAGCTTTCACTCCATGCCCTCTAGAAGGCTGTAGCTGTGTGTGTGTGTCTGTAACTGTGTGTGTGGTGGGGGTTGTGTGTGTGTGTGTGTGTGTGTGTGTGTGTGTGTGTGTGTGTGTGTGTGTGTGTGTGTGTGTGTGTGTGGCGGTGTGTGTGTGTGTGTGTGTGTGTGTGTGTGTGTGTGTGTGTGTGTGTGTGTGTGTGTGTGTGTGGCGGTGTGTGTGTGGCGGTGTGTGTGTGTGTGTGTGTGTTGGTCACACACCTGACAGGTCTAAACCCTCTCCAAATAGTGAATCAGAACAGCTCAGTGGGTGCACTAAATTTCGAGCCACCACAATGGCGAGCGGTGAGGCAGCCAATCCCGCAAGGCGCCGTGCGTGTTCAATGTGTGTTTAGGTGTTGTTTACGACTCTCGGCTGAATGACTCATAAGATGGGTTTAAACAAAAACTAAAATGTTGTTGTCATCTCATTCTACCAAGGGGTGCTAGCTCCCCTTTAACAATCAAGATGGATGCATAACCAGGTCGAATAAATGGGGTCTACAATACAAAACTGTTACGGCAGCCTTTGTTGATGAGCTTTAACACTTGAAGAGCCGCCGCCGCCACCACCAACCCCCCCCCCCCCCCCCCACCCCCACCCCCCCCCCCCCCACAGGCACAACCGATGCCACGGGTTAACTGCTGTTGTGTTTGTTGTTGTGAAGGTAGAGTGGGCTTCTTATTATGGTGGATGAGCAACAAGCAGAGCACAGCCTGAGATCGGAGGAGAGGGGTAATGAGGTGGAAAGCTCGCTCGCTCTCTCTCTCTCTCTCTCTCTCTCTCTCTCTCTCTCTCTCTCTCTCTCTCTCTCTCTCTCTCTCTCTCTCTCTCTCTCTCTCTCTCTCTCTCCTCTCTCTCTCTCTCTCTCTCTCTCTCTCTCTCTCTCTCTCTCTCTCTCTCTCTCTCTCTAAAATAAACATATTCCCTCCCCCATCATCATCATCATCATCATCATCACCACAAAGCCCCTATTTAGTATTACCAAAACACAGGGGTGGGTGGTATTATACAAGCTTTCTAGCAATCCACCATTTAAACTAAAATCACTACACTGGACATGTAATCCCCGCTGCTCACAAACTTGTTGCAGAAACACACAATTACCTTGCAGGGTAAATAAAATAATAGCTTTACAGGAATAGCTGAAGGAAGTGCGCGCACGCATGCACACACACACTCTTTCTCTCTCTCGCACACACACACACACACACACACACACACAGATATTCCCGCATTATTCAACTGAAATGACCTGCATTGAACTCAGGTGGGTGTTTAATCAACAAACCAATTAATACAATTACAGAGGATTAGAAAGCTTTCGGGGGTTTAAAAAAACAACATCTCCCACAGTGCATCTGAAGCGCCGTGGCACGGTGGACTGCCAAGCCGCCATTACCTGGGGGCTTATCTGCAGTCTCCTGTTACCTCGACGAGGGTGAAAGAGGCTTTCAGGCCAGACGTCTCCAGAGTGAAACGGGGCTGTCAGCTGGGCTTAAAGTCTACGTTCCTACGCAGACTCATATTTGTAAGGAAACATGCCTGCATTTGTACTGGATAACCCTCGCCCTCCCTCCCTCCCCCCTCCGCTGCTCTGATGTTTATGGAGCATTGCCATTAAAAAAGAAAAGAAAAAAGAAAACAGCAAGCAGAGTCACTCCATATTTGGCACATTGAGGACAAGAGCTGAATGTCAACACCAGTCCATATGGCCCCTGAAACTATTTAGTTGACAAGAATGACATCACATTTGTCTGTTTCCACCTGCAGGCGAACCACCTGAAAGTTACAGAGCCTCTTCATCGTGAGACTCATAAACTTATCAACGAAAAATCCACATATTATACATTAAGTGAACTGCACTGCACTGTATTCATGATGCTGCTGCACTCCTGTCATCTTAAAATGTTTAAAATGTCATTTTAAAATTCGCAAATTGTATATAGTGTGTATTGTTATAGTATAGTGTTGTTTATAGTATAGTGTTGTTTCTAGTTTATATTACAGTATATAGTAGGCTGTATGTACCTGTGTTCTTTACAGTATAGAATTGTATAGCACAGTATTGCATAGTTTAGTATGGCATAGTTTAGTATTGTTGTTGAAATTCATAGGGAATGGGGAGTAAGCATTCCATTGCACATGGCAAATAAAAACATCTTGAATCTTGAACTTGGTACCAAATATGAATGACTTGGCATTATTAACATACTGAGGTTAATTTGGTCCTAGACATTAAGGCTGCCTAATACTAAATATTACATTGATTTGAACATTGAGGTTGATTTAGTACAAAAGATGAATGTTGATGTGGTACTAATCACCAATACAAGACATTAAGGTTAATTCTGTTTTAAAGAGCCAACGGACCGGGATACCACCCAAAAAAACAAACACACCAGTGAAAACACCGGCATTAAACACGTAAAGACAAAGCAACGGTAAATATTAGCATCTCAACCACACCGAATCCCTCCCTCAGCCCCTTTCTCTTTCTCTCAATGGGATAATTGCTGTTTAGTCTCGAGTGTGTGTGCTGCATGCTACTTTTTATTTGCTCAGGAACCGAGACAGCCTCCCCCCCCCTGAGGGCACGAGGTGTTTTTCCGAGCAAAGACTTTGCTCCTGGTGCAGCACAAAGAGGAAGAAACTTTGGCATGAAATCTATTGCACAGAAATAATAACAGATGACGCATTAACATTGTTATTGGTGTGTGTGTGTGTGCGCGTGTGTCTGTGTGCGTGTCTGTGTGCGCGTGTGTCTGTGTGCGTGTCTGTGCGTGCGTGCGTGCGTGCGTGCGTGCGTGCGTGCGTGAATGCGTGTGTGTGTGCGTGCGTGCGTGCATGCATGCATGCATACACGCATCTGTGTGTTGTGGATGAGAATATTCAGAGCCAGAGTGCATGAGAGACACTCCAATAGTGGGGGAATAGGGGAGAATAAATGAGTAGGCAGCATGCAGATGGCCCCAGTAGCAGTACCGACTCCCATGGCGGGGCAGAGTAATGTTCAGAACCCCCCCCCCCGGGTATCACTTCTTGCGCTCATGCATCGTGCCTGTCCCCCAGAGGATGACACTGGCTCAGCTGCTTCCAGGTGCAGTAGCGTCTGCTGTCCTGCCTGCCTGCCTGCCTCCACTGTGTTCTCGAGGGGGGGGGGGGGGGAAGCGGAAGGTACCACTGGGCTGTTTTTTTGGCCCTCCACACCCCACCGCCCCCTGGGTGTTAACCAACATGTACTCTGAGCCGGTGACAATGTGTTAAGGGGGGGGGGGGGGGGGGGGAGAAGCTCAAGTAGAAGTTATTTTGAGTTTGAGAGAGTTAGTGAGTGTGTGCTCATTTGTGCACCGGTGGAAACCAAAAAAAAGGGCAAAAATTGGTCACATGTCACGTCACGGTGTGTGTGTGTCACGGTGTGTGTGTCACGGTGTGTGTGTCACGTGTGTGTGTCACGGTGTGTGTGTCACGGTGTGTGTGTCACGTGTGTGTGTGTGTGTACAAGATCGTTTCAGTGGAATTTTCAAAATGATTGTGAAGGATTTATGAATATTTGATCGCCATAGACAGTGTAATTGGGGAGTATTTAAACGTGTGTGTGTGAGTGTGAGTGTGAGTGAGAGAGAGAGAGAGACTACTTGTGTGAGAGAGAGAGAAAGAGAGAGAGACAGGTATAATATCGCCCCGGGCAAGTTTCCATCACTGCTGTGTTTTAGTGGACTCAACTGCCATCAATCTCACGTTCCAGTGATAGCTGAACAGAGCTGGCTTCCCCTGACCTAAAATACACTACCGAAGAATGTGACCAATTACACACACACACACACACACACACATACACACACATTTAAATACTCCAACTCTGACAGGTTCAGAAATCCAGGTCACATTATGTTACGCCGTTTATGACGATCAAATATTCATAAATCGTTCACGATAGCACACTGGAAGATTAGTTTAGTTTCCATTTTTTGGTAAAATAATAAGAATGCAATGTAGCGACAGTGTAATAGCTAAGCACATAATGATCATAATATTGATAATGTATAATAACATTAATAACGCAACATAATTAAATACATAATTAATTTGCCACGCCTGCATTGACCGATCGCCCCGGACACACCAATTAGCTCCTACTTCTACTGAAGGGCCGTTGTGCATTGGTAAAGCTGCTGCTAAGAGCTGAGGAGAGACATGTGCAACCAGTCTGATCCTGATGGATGTATCGTACCCAACGTATTTCTGTTTCCCAGAGAGAGAGAGAAGGGTGGGGGGGGGGAGAGAGAGAGGAGAGGAGAGAGAGAGAGAGGAGAGAGAGAGAGAGAGAGAGAGAGAGAGAGACTACAGTACAGTGCGTATAGATGACTGTGTTTTCTTCCCCATGGTGGGAAGATTAGTGTCGGTGGTCTGAGGAAGACCACCTGGACCAGTGGTTTTGTAACCAGAGAATGTGTGTGTGTGTATGTGTATGTGCGTGTGTGCGTGCGTGCTTATGTGTGTGTGTGTGTGTGTGTGTGTGTGTGTGTATGTGTGCATGCACGTGTGTGCATGTGTGCACGTGTTGAGAAGGGAATACTTGGCATGGGAGGCAAGGGGTGTGTGTAAAAAGTTGTATCTATTGTAGCAAACATTATCACCCTCTGATGCACAGAGCCAAGTCATGAAAGTGGCAATAATTCACGACACACAGTAGGCTGAACTCGTCCAAATAGCCCATGGGCTCTGCAAGCACTGTACCGTAGGGTAAATTGATTGCATCTGTTTGTGTGTGTGTGTGTGTGTGTGTGTGTGTGTGTGTGTGTGTGTGTGTGTGTGTGTGTGTGTGTGTGTGTGTGTGTGTGTGTGTGTGTGTGTGTGTGTGTGCGTGCGTGCGTACTGTTTATAAGTGTGCTATCTCATCTCAAACACACTAAGCATCATGCCGGCCAAATAATAATAATAATAATAATAATAATGATGTTGACAAACGGCAACTAAAAAAAATGTGTGAACGAAGAAAACAATTAATTTCAGTGACAAACGTCGGCGGAGTTTGGGACCGGGAGTCCCAAACTCTGCCCCCCCCCCCCCCCCATCCCGAGGAGCACGCAGCTCCACAAACAAGCCGTAATGAGAGAAGAATGCGCGGCTGGGGGGGGTAATGGATGACTCTCACACCTTCCACTGTACCAAGGGGGGTTTTTTTGTGTTAACCCCGGGCCGTGTAGCAAGTGTGATAGTTCATCACCGAGACAAGCGAAAACACAGAGGTGTGCGTTTCCATCGGCAGGCCCTGGGCGAGATGTCTGACCTCCTCCTCCTCCTCCTCCTCCTCCTCCTCCTCCTCCTCCTCGCTCTCTCTCTCACACACACAGATCCAGCCTCTGGCGCTCCTGGACATCTCTGAGAAGTGTTACCCTGCCATTCCCTACAATAGCTTGAAGGAGGAGGAGAAGAACAAGGACACAAATACAAAAAGAGAGAAGAGAAGAAGAAGAAGAAGAAGAAGAAGAAAGAAGAAGAAGAGAGAAGAAGAAGAAGAAGAAGAGAAGAAGAAGAAGAAGAGAAGAGAGAAGAAGAAGAAGGAAGAAGAGAGGTCTGAAAGAGTGATGAGTAGTTGAGCTGACATTGAGATCCTGTCAGGGCAAAGAGAAAATGAGGTAAATATCAATGGCGGTGGTCTCGCATAGCCCATTAGTCAATGTCTCCAGAGTGCCGCCCGGGCCTCAACCCAAAGTCTCCCCCCCTCACCCCTCAGCCCACCCACCTACCTGCCCCCCCCCCCCCTCCCCCCGCGAGGCAAGAAGATGGGGGAGGGAGAGGGGAGGGGGAGGGGCATGTGGCACTAGCACCGTCCTTCCTGGGAAGTCGCTGCCCAGAAAACAACAAAAATAATAATGCTAGAGGAGCCAAACATAAATCATTAGGTGTTATTTGTTAGCCCTGGGAAATGGTGCTTCATTCATCTTGAGACTATTTTTTCTGCCCCATTTGTCAATCTGCCCTCCCCCCTCAAACACACACACACACACACACACACACACACACACACACACACAGAACAGAGCTGGGTGTCAGCCACTGCATGTTAGGTTCTGTGGGTTCACCATTGGAGATCAGCAAAGAAGGTCGTTGTTTCACCAGAACCCCCCACGCACCACCACACACACACACACACACACCACACACACACACACACACACACACACACACACACACACACACACACACACACACACACACACACACACACACACACACACACACACACACACCTCAGCTGATGATTGGCTATCACATCCCCTTCCCACGCTTCACACCCCATGTCGTCTGTGGGTTCCGTTTTCGCCTCATTGCCGTGATTGTTTTTCGCTTATATCAGTCCACACATCAGGTAACGAGTATCAACAACATATCCTATCCATCAAGACATAAGGAGGTATGGGGGGGGGGGGGGAGGAGGAGCCCTCACCTCCCTATCCCAACTTTAGTGTTACAACAATGGGGGCTGGGATCAGACGACCACGTGTGTTTCTGAGGGCAGATGGGGGCTTACGCTGTACGCATGCAAGTACAAACAGACAGGCTTCAGGCGAACAACACATTTGCCGGATCTTGTCCCGAACCGATTAGATTAGTAGAACTTTGGTTTTTTTATTCCTAATTTAGAAACTATGAATCAAATCCCCCCCCCCCCCCCCCTGGAGGCATTGGATTGTTTTTATAACAGGCAGGTTGTTTCATGGGGGTTTCTTTTAATTACATTTCTTTGTGTCAAATTGGTAAATAGAGGATGATTGATGCTCTTCCAAGGAGAGGCGGAGAGCAATCAAAGGATACGACCATTACTGGGCAACTACAACATGTAGACACACACATACGTTTCCAAAAACAATGAAATAGAGTAGTCATATTAATCATAAACAAGGGTTCGTATTTTTTCTTTTTAAATAAAAATGGAACTTAAAATATACATGCT
Organism: Muraenolepis orangiensis; assembly: GCA_027704905.1. Lineage (NCBI taxonomy): Eukaryota > Metazoa > Chordata > Actinopteri > Gadiformes > Muraenolepididae > Muraenolepis > Muraenolepis orangiensis. The sequence continues at coordinate 23,100,892 of CM051017.1, forward strand.
AAAAGTATTTAAAAAAGAAAACAGCTGAGAGGGCTGTATTTGAATACTATCAAAACACAGACTATTCATGCTAACTCTGCGCAGCCATGTTTTCTTAGCTAATGCAAAAAATCAATCAAATTCATAGCCGGCCAAAGTAAACAGCGAAGACCTATGCAGAGTCAACAGTGGAGTTAAACGTAGCATAGCAGCGCGCAGTGGCGGCGCTAGCTTAATGTGTATTGTGATCCTCTCTTTAGGAAGACATCCATTAACACCAATTGTAACCTCACCGCCTTAGAACCTGACGTCAGCTGTTCGCACCCTGCCACCTCCACACACCTAGCTGACACACACACACACACACACACACACACATACACTTAAGTGGGAATATATACACACACATAGATGCACACACAAATACAAAACAATAAAAAACTAAAAAACCGACACACACGCAGTATCTAAATTCACTCACACAGAAACACGTTACAGCCTGCAAATTCATTACAGAGCCAAATCAGTTAGATATTTGCATTGTGTGTGTGTACGACATGTGTAACAAGGGTGTGTCTGTTGGTTTAGGTGTGTGTGAGTGTGAGAGAGAGATGGAAGGGATAGTTGCTGACAGGTATCAGGTTTCCAGAGAGGATGTGTTTTATCAACAGGTGGTAGGAAGCCAATGAAGATATGGGGACAGATAACATGGGCCGAGGAGAGAGAGAGAGAGAGAGAGAGAGAGAGAGAGAGAGAGAGAGAGAGAGAGAGAGAGAGAGAGAGCACACGAACAACAGGCACCCCAGAGCGCCGTCCTCCTCCGACGGAGGCTATGAAATGACCTGTCACCACTTCAGTGGTCGCCCTGCTCCCTCCCACCCTCTCACCCTCTCACCCTCTCACCCTCTCACCCTCTCCAGCTTATCTGCTCCATCGAGAAGAAGAACCGCGCTGACGCTCTCAACAGCCCAAGACAACATTGAAAACACAAAAAAACATTCAAATCTAAAAATTGAAAAAACTAGCTTGGCTCGATTATAATTACCGTGATAGGAACTTGGAAGGTGTGCTCTGTGCAAGGGCTTCGATATTTCAATAGTTTGCTCCCCCCCCCCCAGGACAAACAACCACAAGTGTTGGGACAGATACAGTAGGCTATGCTCCCTGGGGGACATTCGGCATCTGCGATTGGAGCTGCCACCATCATAACATTGTCAATAACATCACACTATCATAACATGTCATTAACATCACACTATCATAACATTGTCAATAACATCACACTATTCAGATTCTGATTCTGATTCAGATTACTTTATTAATCCCGAGGGAAATTAAGGTATCACTATCATATCATTATCATATCATAACATAACATAACATAACATAACGTAACATAACATCATCACACTATCATAACATTGTCAATAACATCACACTATCATAACATTGTCAATCACATCACACTATCATAACATTGTAAATAATATTACACTGTCATCATATTTGCTGGATTTTCTGGACTCATCACAGTTACTGCACTGTATCCATGATGCTGCTGCACTACTGGCACTTTAAATGCTTTTAAATGTTTTTGCACAATTCAACACATCGTTCATCGGTGACATTATTGTTCTTGTTATGTACATTTTTATTGTGTATAGAATTTGTATCATACTTTTTGGGAAATTCATACTCCTGGAGGGAATAGGGAGGAAGCATTCCATGCTACTTGTTGCAAATGGAAAATAAAAATCTTGCATCTTGTTGTCTTAGTTGAGATGACATTTAAAAATACATACATGGATGTTTGCAATTGGTGAAGCCGGCGAATGAGAATAGATTCACACACAACTAGGGACGGTTGCATTGTGTGTGTGTGTGTGTGTGGTGTGTGTGTGTGTGTGTGTGTGTGTGTTGGGGATATAATCATACTACATAACATAAAGGGGAAGTGAATTCAATCAGTGAATTATATTCAGCCTATATTGTATAAGCAGAGATTACAGAGAGCTACACATGCACCAGAACACAGACAGTGCAAAAAAAAACAACCAAAATGTGACACCAGATAAAACGTTCAAGCGTTTTAATAAAAATCTGAAAAAGGAGAAAAACATCACCAGAAGGGTCCAATGCTTTCTGCCCCCGTTGCCAGCTGGACACCTTTAGGCTTTTAGGCTAAACCCCCCCCCCCCCCCCAAACAAGCCGGCATCCCGCCAGACAGACAGGCGCGACAGTGATATCCTGATATAGTTCCCAAGGGAACCGAGGGCTATCTCTGGAGCGGTCAGGTAGTGGAGGTGAAATAGGGTGGCGTTGGTATCCTGCCCTTCTAAACCTGGAAGAGGAAACTAATCCGGGTCAAACGGGGCCATGGTGATGAGTGAGACTTTACATGGTGCCAGGGTATGGGTGTGGGGAGGGTGGGAGTTGTACCAAGTGTGTCCTTGCCCAAAACAAACCACCAGCACCTCCCTCAAGTACACTAACTTCGTTAAGACAACGCATCTGGGCGCCTAGGACGGATCCTTGGGGAACCCCTCATGACCACTGCCATCCTCTGCTTCCCCTCTTTGACCAATTCCACTCTTGAATTATGAAACGCACACACACACACACACACACACACACACACACACACACACACACCACACACACACACACACACACACACACACACACACACACACACACACACACACACACACACACACACACACACACACACACACAGTACATCAGGCCTGGCTGCAGCCCATTTCTGATAAGCAGCTATTGGATCTCTTGGACAGGCCAAAATATTGCGCTACACGTTTAAAGCAACCGAGAGCAACATTCCCCACACTGACTGGAATCGGCAACGCAAATCAGCTCACCAAATCCTGTCTCTATTTGAATTAACCTTCAGAAACGTCCAAATTCGTGTCCCTAATGCCATGAAATAGCAGAGCACATCAAACGGACATGCTTAGCCTACTAGTTGCAGGTTCTTGTTAAACCACAAGGTGCCACTAAAGTCTGTCTTGAACCATTGAAAACTGGAACTGGGCTGGCGTTCTAGGGT
>CM051017.1:23108938-23133938 GCA_027704905.1 Muraenolepis orangiensis
AGTTGAGCAATAACCCCTCCACCGCCAACACACACACACACACACACTACCACACACACACACACACACACACACACACACACACACACACACACACACACACACACACACACACACACACACACACACACACACACACACACACACACACACACACACACACACACACACACACACACAGGTTTAACGAAAACCCACTTCCTTTTAACTTGATACGCTTGTGAATCACCCCCTCTCCCACTCCGCCACCCCCCCCCCCCCCCCCCCCCATGCACGGTGCTGCTTCCCGGCTAATGAACGCATGGGACAGAGCTACCCCCCCACACCCACCCCCCACCCCACTCCCCCTTTTGCGCTACGCTCCACTCTTCTCACAGTGGAAAACAGGATCCAGCTGCCTTACGGCTGCCCCTGTCATTACAACCCCCCCCCCAACCCTCATCACCCCTCCCATCACCGCACCACCACCAGCACCACCACCACCACCACTACAACGACGACGACGACTACTACTACTACTCATCCCCACCGCCACATCTGAAACTTAGGCGTCCGCCTTTGAACACCAACCCACCACCCCACCCCACCACCCCTGCCCCACACCACCCTAACCCTAACCCCACTGGCCCTGGTCTTAACCCCGCTAACCTGCCCATTCCACCCCTACACCACCCCCACCCGTCCCCAACTCCCCAGCTGCATGGCAAGCCGCCCTGAACTTCATTTCCACATGGTGAGGTTAGGCTGACATGAAATTAGATTGGAACCTCAGAGTGATCTTTTGAATACTCTGGCTACCTTCAGATGGCTCATATTGGCCTTCAGATGGCTCATATTGGCCTTCAGATGGCTCATATTGGCCTTCAGATGGCTCATATGGCCTTCAGATGGCTCATATTGGTACTAGCTCGAACATCAGTTCCTACAAAAGCTGGACTTTTCATTTCAACCTCTGTACTAAACTCCATGATGGCCTATCAACTAAAAATGCAATAATTCACACTGGCCAAAATTGGAATTCAATATTAAACCAATAATACCAGTTAACACTATTAAAGCACATCTCTAATATAAAGCGCCATGACACAAAAATGTAGACAATGGATATCTTCTACGGCTTTTTGAAATGATCTGCATTCTACTTAGGAAAATAGCCAATATTTATATTTGAATGCCTGTAAACTCCACATTGATCCATATAATGAATGAACAGAATATATGCACAAATGCTCCATGCATCTATAGCAATGCTTCCTGACCCTTTTATGAATTCTCACATCCAAACCACTTTAATAAACGTCTTGCTGACAGATTAACTAAATAAATAAATGTTTCAAATTTTTATCCAGATTTTTATCCAAAATGATCATCACAAGTCATTAATAAAACAAATGTGCATTGATGTAGTGGATTACTGCTCATGGCCTCCAACACCACTCCAATCAAGACAAGTAGTCCCTAGAGATAAAGATGCAGATACAGATGGAGATACAGAGAGAGAGAGATGAATCTGGGGACATCAGGATCAATTGTACGTGTGTGTGGGAGTGCGAGTGTGTGTGTTTGTGTGTGGGAGTATAAAGCGTTCCACAGACATATAGAACACAGAGTTCCACACAAGCACACAGGACATGCGGGCATGTGCAACCCTCTCACACAGACACACACACACACACACACACACACACACACACACACACACACACACACATTACACAACACAGAAATATGCTGCCTCGCACAGAACGTACGTAATAGGCAGGCCAACCAAATCTAAACATGCACATGAATTAAGCACAAACAAGATACAAGATACAAGATACAAGATACAAGCATACAAAGAGGAACACACACATATATGAGGGGGGTTAAGGGAAAGCAATATTAAGCTTCCTCATGAATTAAACCGACAGACACAAACACAACAAAAATACAGAATAGAATAGTGGAGAGTTGGATCGTTGGAGAGAGCAAGAGACACACACACATACACACACCAACAGAAGCAGAGTTGGAGAGAGCGTGACACACACACACCCACACACACACACAGAACCAGAGTTGGAGAGAGGGAGACACACACACACACAGAAGCAGAGTTGGAGAGAGCGTGACACACACACATACACACAAAAGCAGAGTTGGAGAGAGCGAGCAAGAGACACACACACACACACACACACACACACAGAAGCAGAGTTGGAGAGAGCGAGACACACACACATACACACAAAAGCAGAGTTGGAGACAGCGAGCAAGACACACACACACACACACACACACACACACAGACACACACACACAGAAGCAGAGTTGGAGAGAGCCAGACACACACACACACACACACCTCCACACACGCCCCTGGGTGGTACCAGCATGGTTGCCGCGCTGAAGCCACAACTAATCCACTGAGTGAAAGGTAAACATGGAGCTGGCATCAGGGCCTCCCTCTCACTGGGACACAACAAGCACCAAACAAGGCCGGGACACAGCACACCCACAGCCCGGGGAACATGAGCTGGAGGCGGGCAAGAGACAACAGGATTTAATGGCTGTTGTTCTGTCAATAGTAATTATGGCTCAGGCATGCCAGGAAGATTCACGAGGGGGGGAGGAACCGGGATAGGGGGGGGGGGGGGGGGGTGTAGGCTATGCCAGTTGGCAACGCGTTCATAACCCACGGATAATGTCGGTTATCCGTCAGTTATGGATGCGATCCAAACGACAAAATATGGACGCACTTGGGTAAAACTATTCTTCGTTTACGACTACTGCAACATCGGCAAATATTGGTTCATCTTCGTGCAGTTGGAAAAAAACAACTTTGGTCACGGTCTGTCAAGTTCAACACACTCTCTTTTTGTAGCACTGAAATGGGAGGACTCTAGGACCCTGTTTGGTCTGAACACTGCCTTCGGGACGCGTGGTCGACAATCAAGAGTGTCAGAAGAGAATCAGAATCAACTTTTATTTATTTACTTTAACGTTAAAAAACAACTGGTGTCCTGAATTGGGACAGCGGAGTGAACATTAGCCGTAGTGCGAGTAGCTCACTATGATCGCCTTAAAGGCTGTCAAACATATCATTCACTAGCTTATGATTAGCTTGCTGGAAAACTAACCGCCTATTTGTTTAATGAAACCATAGTGTGATTTTGGCAGTCCCATCTAGGTGTTATATTAATTGTTGACTTTACTTTTATGACATGATGAATTCTTGCCAGCACATCGAATAAACACTGATAAAAGCATGTCTTAATGATATATCTGTCAGCTACATTCGATCAGAAGCAGCCTACCGTTTTCAGTGTCAATACTTACTAACCTCCTAATCCTACTAATCCATTAACCATTCATTTAGTTTAAATCATCTTAATTAAACTGTGCTGACTGCCTGTCATCACAATGCGTCATCATCCAGTCTCTTCATTGTATTCATTTGATAGATTCTGTACAGTAAAGCCTATATGAAGGACAGATTAAGCTTAATTCAACACAGAAGATTCTAAATGTACTTTGTTCCAGTACTAGGTTTAGTATGCCCAAATGATGTAGATTAGATTAGATTCAAATGTATTGTCATTGCACAGCACAAGTACAGTCTACAATCTAACCAGAATGGATATGTTACAGTAAAGTGCATAGTAATATATATGTACAGTGGTTAAATAAGATGTAAATGTATAAAAAACGGTATTAAATAACTTATATGTATGAGATATGTGCAGAATTATAGGTATCTATATATATATATTATATATCTATATATATTATATATTATATCGTATACAACTATATTCAAGTAGTGAGCAGGGGTATGCAATTATATCAACAAATGGTATGTATGTGAAATGACCTCAAAATGGTGTCAACATTTGACCAATAAGGCCATCTGTTATTACAAGATGCATATCTATATATCTATATATAGATACAATCTAACCTTAGCAGACTCCACTGCTCATTGTGTGTGGGTGGCGGAGGATGGAGGAGAGTGGAGGTGTGGAGGGAAGGCTGGAGAGGTGGACCAACCGATCAAGAGGTGGATGTGGTGGACGGATGGGCTGTAGGGGTGGAGGTGGTGTATTTAGGCGGTGCAACCCTCATGCCTTTAGTTTGAACCTCTGTATTGAGTTTTTATTTGTGTGTTGGTGTGTGTGTGTGTGTGTGTGTGTGTGTGTGTGTGTGTGTGTGTGTGTGTGTGTGTGTGTGTGTGTGTGTGTGTGTGTGTGTGTGTGTGTGTGTGTGTATTGTCCATGAATCTTTTTAATGTATTGATTCTTGGTACTGTAAATTATATAATCTAAAAATATAAACACACACTTATTTTGTATTTATGTATTTGTAATGCAAACTGTTGAAAGTTGGAATTGCAAGACAACGTATTATTTGGGTGGAATAAACCTTTGAAACTACTTTGACATAAAGTAGCATTTGGGTGGTATAAACCTTAAAAACATTTAATTGGCAAAAACGTTTAACTGGTGTGGAGTTAATTGATTGAAAGAAGTGATGAAAATGATGCCTCGGGTCGCCCCCAGTCAGAGCTAGTCCATGTTGCCAGAGAGAGGGAAGTTTGGAGTCCCCTGCTGAAGCTGCTGCCTCCGCGACCCGACAAGCAGTAGACAATGGGAAAAAACATCCCCAAACCCCATTGTCTGTACACAACCCCAGGGTAACCTGCCAACTCACCCTCCCCCTCCTTAGTCTTGGAGACTGGAGGCCTGGGCTGCTGTCTTAACTGGCGGTGGGTTTCTCTGGACTGGCAGTTACTGGGTTGTCTGGATGGGCTGGGAGACTGGACAGCTAGGCCATGGGGATAGCTCCTTTAAGGGCCCTGCCAACAGCCTACCAGGCATCTCCCCCCCCCCCACCTGGAGCATGGGGCCTTGGGCTGCTGCGCTGACTGGTGGAGTTGCCGCAGGATCTGGGCTGGTACGGGCTGGATCGCCACCGGCGGTTGCCTGTTACCTTGCTGTTGCTGCGCCACCACCCCCTTCCTCTGCTGGACCCGACCGTCGCTGCCGGTGGGAAAAGGGCTGGTGCCGGGAGGTGGCTGTGCCTTGTCCTGGTCGGGGAGGTTCCTGCCAGGGTGATGAGCAATCCGGTTTATTGCAAGAGTTTGAATTATTGTGAACAGAGCAGATGGTACATGCTAGAGCTCTTCCTCTAGTGTGTGTGTGGTGGTGGCAGTTTTAACCTGTGGGCCATGATTAACAATGACCCACAGGTAATGGGATGCTTTTGTATAGCGCTTTTATCCAAAGCACTTTACAAGTCATGCATCACATTCAACCACCGACTGCGGAGTCAGCCATGCAAGGAGACAACCAGCATGTCAGTTAGGGTTAGGGTGTCTTGCTCAAGGAGGAGGAGGAGCCGGGGATCGAACCAGCAACCTTCCAGTTGTGAGGCACCCGCTCTACCTCCTGAGCTACACTGCTGCCTATACTGCACAGGTGTGCAGCCAAACCAGCCACCAACCACACACACTCCACATCAACCTAGTGCTGTGTGGAGGAAGTCAGCCACTTTCGGATCCACTCTTGGTCCGAGTCCGTTACGGCAGAGCGTCGATGTAAAGCGGGTCGCACACCAAACGAGCCGCGGAGAAAAGGAGACACGCGTGGGAAGACTTGCTAAAGCACACGCACACACATGCTATGGGTTTGATTGGCAGGTAACAGACTTCCCTGCTGATGTAGACATAATAAAATAAGAAAGGCTTAAATAAATGGGCGTGGCCCGACGGACACACACACACACACACACACACACACACACACACACACACACACACACACACACACACACACACACACACACACACACACACACACACACACACACACACACACACACACACACACACACCACACACCCACACACACACACACCCCATCGACACACACACACACACACACACACACACCTGCAGTCCTGTCTTGTGGTTGGCCTGGTTTCACTAATCATGTTAACAAATAACCGAGAAAGAAGGGAATAACCGAAGAGACGGTGGTCTTCTCTGCAAAGGCAAGCGGGAATCGAACCCATCGATTAGAGAAAGGACTAGTGAGCATGTGAAGCATTTGTTTTCCGTAAATAAAGGGACAGTTGCGATTAATGATGGAGACTGAGGCGTGTGTGTGTGTGTGTGTGTGTGTGTGTGTGTGTGTGTGTGTGTGTGTGTGTGTGTGTGTGTGTGTGTGTCCCATGCATGTGTTTAAGGTTAGGATTAAAGGCAAGGGAAAGGCAGATAGTGAGGTGTGTTTGGTCTTGGTCACTGCCACTTGTTTCCCAGTAGGATGGATCTGAGGAGGGCCACAGGGCAGGAAGCAGACAGATTCATCAGAGCCATCAGCCCCGGGGGTGTCCGGTATCCCAGACTGCATTGCTGCAGCTGCAGCTGCCATGGCCACTGTGGCAGCCATGATGGGCTCCAGGTGGTCCGTGCATTTTACACTCCACCGCAAGCTAGCGCATCGGTAGCTATAGGTAGCTAACTGCTTCAGTGGGGCTCATTAGCGCCGATGATTGTAATCTTAAAATGAGGAGTGGTTTAAATTAAAAAAATAATGACCTAAGATTCACATTTTAGGCGCAAAAGTTACGCAACTCAGCATTTCTATGAAAAGAAAAAAATAATTGACGTGTATTTTTATTATATTTATATTTTTTATGTTCCAACTCAACCGCACCGACACACTGATGCAATGATTCAGTTGCTGTGTGTGTGTGTGTGTGTGTGTGTGTGTGTGTGTGTGTGTGTGTGTGTGTGTGTGTGTGTGTGTGTGTGTGTGTGTGTGTGTGTGTGTGTGTGTGCTGCGTGTGTGCGTTTGTGTGTGTGTGTGTGTGTGTGCGTGTGTGTGTGTGTTTTAAAAAAGGGAAGCTCGTTAGTAGCAACAGAGAAATGATGGGAGAGGGTTGATGTTTTGACCAGAGGTCTGGTAAAGGATCCCAGCTGGATTGTAAATCCAGTCCGGAGAAGCCCCCCCCCCCCCCGACATGGCCTGCGTAGAGGACCTCCCACACAAAACACATCCGTCATCTCTCTCCCCGATCACATCCACATAACCACCAGGAGGTTTTCTAACTATAGTACAATAATAGACAACACACAGTTCTGTTCTGGGTGTTCCAAAACAGAACATCGGAATAAAAAATGAAACTGCGTTTGTGGAAAGAACGTTTCAATTGAAATATGCAAACAATTCAATTTTTGGGGGGAACGCGTGCGTGAAAGAGAGAGAGATCGTAGAGAGAGAGAGAGAGAGAGAGAGAGAGAGAGAGAGAGAGAGAGAGAGAGAGAGAGAGAGAGAGAGAGAGAGAGAGAGAGAGAGAGAGAGACTGCCCGTCGAGGAAACACGAACGGCGATAAACGTCTCTTTGTGATTTGCAGTAAAACTTGCTGGCCGACTTATAATGGGGCTAGGTTATAATAAACCTTTGTCTGTCTCTCTTCCTTACCGCCCCCCTGCCCCCCCCCTGAAAGTTTTGGGATGCCTTGTTAAATCCGGAAATTTCTGACATGTTTGATTTAAGACTGTTTGGACTGAAACAGCAGAAGCTCCTCTCAGCAATCAATCAAATCAAAACTGAAAGCTGTTATTTTTCTAACCTGAGGTGCGTCGCGGAAGTATGAAGGCAAGCCTATAAATATACCACCTCTTCCACCTCTGACAGAACTCCAACATATTCTGAGGACAAGATGGAAGTGACAATGTCCTCTCTCTCTCTCTCCCCCCCACCCTTCTCTCTCTCTCTCTCTCTCCCCCCCACCCTTCTCTCTCTCTCTCCCCCCCACCCCTCTCTCTCCCCCCACCCCCCTCTCTCTCTCTCTCTCTCTCTCTCTCTCTCTCTCTCTCGCTCTCTCTCTCTCTCTCTCTCTCTCTCTCTACCACAGTGCTCTCCCTCTGCAGAATGAATGCTTATACAACCAAAGTGGCTTTACTCCCAAAACCAATAACATGATGTAAATCAATACAGGCTTACAGGAAGCAGCAAATGGGCAGGAGGTTAGGCAGGAAACTGTCATAAATGCAATATCACCGTTAGCGAAAGGCCCTTTGGACTGACATTAACCCACACACGTTGACATTGAACCCTTTTCCTACTGCTATGACAGTTACAGCTGAGCTACTCTTTACAGACACTCCACCATCTCACACACACACACACACACACACACACACACAAAGTTGAAGAACGTTTTGTGTAACTAAAAGAGGCCTATACGCTTTTCATCACTTATTGCAAAATATTTATTACAATAAATAGATGCCATCCTCTCATAGTTGGTGGTAATTGTGTAAGTAATTCATGCATACAATATGATCTGGGCTGTACTTTATTTTATTATTATTTTTTTATCATTATCTATTTTTAAGCAGTTTATTATTTACAATGGCATTGGTTCTGGTTTAAGGGTCCGGCCACTCCCCCGACCCCCAGCGGCGCCACGGGCCTGCCACGTCACTGTAACCGGACCCCTCGCCGCCCGAGAGACCACCTCTGTCCAGATGGGACAGATGTGTCCGGGGGCAGATGGATGGCGAGCGGCTGAGAGCCGGCGCTGAAACCAGAGGCGGCTTCTTCAGACGAGGAAAAAGGGGCAACGATTAAAAGCTCAAGGTTGCAAATCCTTTTGAAGGCATTTCTCGGATTGCGGGTAATCCAAATATTCGTCATGAAAGATGCAGTTTCCTTTCAAAGAAGTGCTCGCGCTTCTGTGGTTATTCTGATGTTATAATTTGTCATTGACCTCAGCCATGGAGCCAGCCTCCCCCTCCCTCCCTCCCTCCCTCCCCTCACCCACCCACTACAAGAAAATAAAATCATTTCAGGAAAAGGGGACTTGAGCATTTGCACTTTTATTCCCTTGAGTGGAATACATTTTCTGTATCATTTTTTAAAATACAACAGATACAAGATACAAGATTGTTATTTGCCATTTGTAACAAGTACTTAAGAATGCTTACTCCCCATTCCCTCCCGCAGTATACATCTCCAAAACAACACCATACAAATATAAATAATATGTACAATAAAATAAACTAAAAGGAGCAGCAAGGTGACTTAAATGATGTTTTTTTTGTTTTTTTTCCAAAACTCTTTTAAAGCATTTAAAGTGCCAGTGGTGCAGCAGCAGCATGAATACAGTGCAGTACAGTGCAGTCACTGATGAGTCTAGAAAGTCCAGCAAAGTATGTTAGTGTAATGTTAATGACAATGTTATGAAGTGAAAGTGGCAGCACTCCTAGCAGCTCAGTAGGTCACTGCCTGTGGATAAAAACTATCCTTAAACCTGGTAGTCCTTGCTGTACGGATGCTGCGCAACCGGCGACCAGACGGTAGGGGGGAGAAGAGATGGCGCCCAGGGTGGTTGCAGTCCTTTATGATGGACATGGCCTTCTTCCGACATCTGGTCCTACAGATCTCCTCAATGCATGGAAGTGCACACCCGATGATCTTCTCTGCCGTGTGTACACTCATGTGTACACACGCGCACACATCCATGAACTGGATTTGCCCCCTGCAGTGTGGTCATGCTGGTGGCTGTGTATGTATGGGGAGCCCTGGCCAGGTGCAGTGGGCTGGAACATCTGCTGGCGGGCTATAGGAGGCGGGCTGAGCGCCGGTGGGGGGGGGTGGGGGGGATACCCTATTGTGTTTCTCTACTGGGCCAAGATAGGCTGAAGTCAAATCCATTTTATTGACTGGGATTTGTAGAGCCCTTAATCACGGCTACAGTCTCAAAGGGGTTCTTTCACGGGCCCACATTAGGCGACACCCCACCCCCCTGAACCCAAAAGCCCTGAGCAAGGCAGCCCTGAACACCCTGGACCGGTACTGGATCCAACTATTGACTTACAGAGGAGGCAGACAGACAGGCAGACAGGTACACAACATACAGATAGACAGAGAGAGCTGGAGAGCACAAACTATGAAAGCATTACCACTGCATCAGCGTATTGACAGAATATTACCATATTTCACCACTGGCTGGCGTTTCCTGAATGTCATCAAAAATGCAAACAGAGGCGGTTTGATGAGGCAGTCAGTGATGTTTGTCAAAGGAGGAAGGGGATTAGAAGAAGTGTGTGTGTGTGTGTGTGTGTGTGTGTGTGTGTGTGTGTGTGTGTGTGTGTGTGTGTGTGTGTGTGTGTGTGTGTGTGTGTGTGTGTGTGTGTGTGTGTGTGTGTGTGTGTGTGTAGAAAAACCAGAATAGTGTGCATGTGTGTGTGGAGAAAAACCTGAATAGTGTGCATGGCACAAACACCTAAATTGTGTGTGTGTGTGTGTTAGCGTGCGTGTGCATCCCCATCCCTCTGGGACCGGCCCAGTCTGGACTGTGATGTCAGACCTATGGGACGGCGAATGTGCCCTTTCTTCTAACTCACTCACCACACCAGGCATGCTGGTGGAATGCCGGCATTGCAAGCAAGCAACCCCCCCGGAACGCTGTTTTTTGCCGTCTTGTACTATTGTGCTCCCCCTTAGTATGCACACGCCACGCTCACCAAGTTCCTCACGGAAAAATAAATAAGAATACATTTGAATTTTTTTATGTGGAAAGGCGCCAGCTACACTGGCAGCGTCGTACACTTTACTCCAGAGGCGGAAGATTTGTCTAAAAAAACAACAACATATTTTGTTTGTTTGTTTATTTGTTGACGGTGGTGCGAGGCCAGTTTCACGGCCAGTGGAGCTGTGAGCGAAAACATGGGTGCTCAGTCACGATGGGGCCCGGCTCTGCCTGGCACACCAGCAGGGGCCCCTTAACTCACACACTCTCCTCTCTTCTTCTTCTTCTTCTTCTTCTTACTCCCCTGTGAAATACCATAAAACTAAAATAATAGAATATGAAGAGCGGTCATTTATTATCATTACAGACCATTTGATCATGTCGGGTTCAAGACACTTTTTCCATTTTCTTTTCTTTTTTTTTTACCAGGCGTGCGTTTAGGTGCTTTTGGTGTGTTTTGCCCCCCGCCTCCCCCACCCTAGATCCCCTCACATCCTTCAGTGTCCAATCATAACCCCCCCCCCCCTGCGGCTTCACAGGGGAGGGTGGTCCGCTGGCTCGGGCCTCTCGCTCTGCCTCTCTGACAGCTCATGGCGTGAAGGATAGCGGGAAGAAAGTGAAGAACAAAGGAGGAGGAGAACCATACAATCTAGAAGAGTACTTGGTACATTGTTTCTGTTACTAGTCACGACTCCAGCAGTTTTGGCTCAAAACTGGGCCTTTCATGGGCCGGTGGGCCCTCTCTCTCTCTCGCTTTCACACACACACACACACACACACACACACACACACACACACACACACACACACACACACACACACACACACACACACACACACACACACACACACACCACACACACACACACACACACACACACACACACACACACACACACACACACACACACATATTCGGTTTGTGTTTGGTGGGGTTGTAACAAACAGGAAGTGCGCATGTGTCAGGCCTGTCATCTTCCGCGGATGGCCTCGGGGAGATCCACCGCTCATGCTTCACCTGCGCAGGTGAGGTTTCAAGACTGCCGACACCGCGGATCACACTCCTCAGGTTCCTAGCCCTCGGCGACACTTGATTTAGTTACCTTCGCGCCGTGGAAGTTACTTTTTCTGTCGTAGCGTAGCGCCTTGGCGGTATCAGATCGGCAGATGCAGTTGAAGCCAAGCCAGGTCGGACATGTTTTACTACTACGTCTGGGTTTAATTCGTGCTCCTGTTGTGGCAAACGCATTTACGACTGCGATGCAAACACGGTGGATCTGGGAGGAGGCTTGGCGAGTGGGGGGGGGGGGGGGGGTTGAGGGGAGGGAGGGGGTTTAACCCCCGGTTGCGTTGAGACATGATTCAGCCGCCCGTGGTGTTACACAAGCACGCCCTCGCCGCACAACAGGAAGCACCGCAGCCTGGGAGGGCCGCAGCACGCCACGCGGCGGTAGGGGCAAACAATCTCATTGGTGAGCATAAAGTGTGAACGTCTGCGGCCAGCGCTGATGGGCACGGCAGACAAGCGTGCACAAGCCCAGCTAGCCAGCGAGCTATATACGACATGCATACGACAGCCAGCTAAAAGGAGAAACCACTTGGAAAAAGACCACTCTAAACCGCACACCTAAGTGGATGAGCAGCCTTTTGCATTTCGGTCCTGACTGTGCCTTCTGGCTGGCTGGGATGATGTCACCAGGATCTCAGAAGCATGGTGTGTGTGTGTGTGTGTGTGTGTGTGTGTGTGTGTGTGTGTGTGTGTGTGTGTGTGTGTGTGTGTGTGTGTGTGTGTGTGTGTGTGTGTGTGTGTGTGTGTGTGTGTGTAAAGACCCCCAGGGATGTTGTCTGCCTGCCTGTACAGTAATGGCAGATGGGCGGGGACAGGTACGAAGGTAGAAAGGAGGGTAGTTAGGTAAGTAGGTAGACAGGTAGGTAGAAAGGACAGTAAACAGGTATGCAGGTAGACAGGTAGGGAGAACAGCAGACAGGTATAGGAAGGAAAGTAGACAGGTAGGTAGGACAGTAGACAGGTAGGTAGAACAGCAGACAGGTAGGTAGGACAGTAGACAGGTAGGTAGGACAGTAGACAGGTAGGTAGGACAGTAGACAGGTAGGTAGGACAGTAGACAGGTAGGTAGGACAGTAGACAGGTAGGTAGGACAGTAGACAGGTAGGTAGGACAGTAGACAGGTAGGTGGGACAGTAGACAGGTAGGTAGGACAGTAGACAGGTAGGGAGAACAGCAGACAGGTAGGTAGGACAGTAGACAGGTAGGTAGGACAGTAGACAGGTAGGTAGGACAGTAGACAGGTAGTAGGTAGATACAGCACTGGCATGTGTCCAGAGGAGTTGAGTCACAGACAGCAGATGGTGTGGTGATGCTGTGCACATTGTTGGGCTTGGCAGAGGAACACATAAAGCAGCACTTTGGAGCAGACTCCAGCCCAGCCATCCCAGCACCCGGACGTCTCGCACCGTAAATCACAGGATTTGCAAATATCAATAGGAAAGGAAACACAATTGATATAAGGGTAATTGATGATGATGAAACACGCCATCTGGCAGACGAAGGTAGTGGGGAGATCTTGGTGCAGGTGACATGGAGGAAAGGTAAACATTGTACCATTTGTACCAATGTTAATGTAAATGTAAATGACAATTTGCATATACTACCCACATTGAAATGATACAAAGCCGCAAAGCAGCAAAGTTAAGAAAAACAACAGAGAATGAGGGAGAGGAAAGATTGGACGAGCATCTGACGACAGGAAGAGAACAGAGGAAGGGAGGGGATTTGTTCGATTTTTGTGATTTATATGCGGATGCATCGTCATTTCATGTCGTCGTACATTGCGGTAGGCCACAATTTGCCCCGGTGTTACCTGGGTAATGGAAGAGCACGCACGCACACGCACACGCACACACACACACACACACACGTTATCAATCACCGCAGTTACAGCAGATTCTCATTGGCTGTTTTCGGGCATTCCGCGTGACAGGAGTAGCTGTGAGACGCCAAGCCCAGTTACCTTGAGCAACTTCCACCTATCCATCACAGCTGTCAGTTGGCACAGCAAGGGGGCTGAGCCCTGATGGATTATAGCCTGACTGCTAGGGGCTGTCAGTCACACATGCAGGTGATATATATACATATATACACACACACACACAAACTCAGACACATGATCAAACCTCTGCCCAGAAATATGAATAAGAGAGAGTGCGGTGTCGTGAGTCACGAGGCAAACACGCAAATGAACAGTTTGAGGAGGACGGAGATAGAGTGAGTGAGAGAGAAGTGGTGAGGGAGGGATTGCGCGAGAGAGAGAGAGAGAGAGAGAGAGAGAGAGAGAGAGAGAGAGAGAGAGAGAGAGAGAGAGAGAGAGAGAGAGAGAGAGAGAGAGAGAGAGAGAGAGAGAGAGAGAGACGAGAGAGAGAGAGAGAGAGAGAGAGAGAGAGCGAGAGAGCGAGAGAGAGCAAAGACTGAACGATTGGAGCAGAGAAAGAAAGAACAAGCAAGAGGAAAAAACTAAAACAGACAAACAAGGAAACCATTTGGCCCCCCTGGGGCGAACAGTTCCTGTCTTAATGACGGTGGTGCTAGTGGTAGTGGTGCTTTTGCTGGTGCTCGGGGTGTCAAGAGGATTACCGCGTGTGCCAGGGCGATGAGTGAATGCAATTTCCCCCAGCAGTCAGATCCTTTGATAATGATGTCAGAGGCTTTCCATTTTTTTTTATGAAAGCACATAATCCGTGTACATGAACGTCTACAGGGGGCGCTGGCCTCTGAGCAAGGCAGCGTGATAATGTGTTTTAATTGGCAGCCGGGGCCAGCGGCGGAGCTCTGTACGTTTTCACGACGAGCGGGGCTGTGGAGATTGCCTTACATCTCCTATAAAGTCCTCCCTCACAAAACACTATCCATCTGCTGCACCTCGGGAAACCGGCACGTCCGCTGAGCATGTAGACACGCATACTCGGTATGGATATGTGCATGTATGTGTGACACAGAGTGACTGTGTATATATATACGTATACACATACTCTGTGTATGAGTGTGTGTGCATGCGTCCGTGCTTGCGTGCATGAATGAACATACACTGGAGACAGTTACAGTTGCCAGAGTGGCAGCAGCCAGAGCAGATATCCATCAGTGTCTGTCTGAGTCTCCCTGCTGTCGGGGGTCTTATCCCCGTCTCAGAGCCCCGGCCTCGGGTCGGCCACTTGGGCATTGAAACATGACCTGTGGACGTCTAAAACAACTAGTCACCCACTCTCTCTGCTCGCTCAGCAGGGGGGTGGGGGCCAGGGGGAGGGGTAGAGGAGCGGGGGAGGGAGAGGTGGGTGAGGGGGGCTGACACTAGTACAGACGTGGAACACCTGCTCGCGTGTTAACACGTTGCGCGGCTATATGTGTGTGCACGTGCGTAGGAGGGATATGACGCAAAATGGCAGCATGTGCATGTGTGTATCGCGGCTGCATTGTGTGTGTGTGTGTGTGTGTGTGTGTGTGTGTGTGTGTGTGTGTGTGTGTGTGTGTGTGTGTGTGTGTGTGTGGTGTGTGTGTGGTGTGTGTGTGTGTGTGTGCACAGCATCCACCCCTGTGTCAACAACAAGACACTCATTCATCCACCAGAAAATGGACGGCTAAAAATATACCATGGCAACATAATAACAAATGTACAGTTTATTGGACCGAACCGTACTGGGACGCAGCTGCACACACGGCCCATGTTTTGATTTTCCATTTTGCAAAAGCCCCCCCCCCCTCCCACAACACACACACACACACACACACACACACCATCTCCCGTTCATATTTCCTGGTTCACAAATCAACTGCTCAGCAAGCGTTTCAAGCAGACAGCTGCTCACGCCCACGGCTAACATCAGCCACTTCTGTACCCAAGGACGATAGCTCTGGCGTGGCCATGACCAGCGAGAGTGTGGCCCACCGCCGGAGGCTACACGAACCAGACCCCCGGGAAGGGGGGGGGGGGGGGGGTCTCTTGTGGCTCAGGGGGCTATCGGGTCATCTCTGCGCTAGCGCTGCAGAGCTAACAGCACATCAAGGCGTGATGCTTATCTTCGTCACACGCGGTTCTGACGGCAAACGCTAAGAGGCTTTACTGTCCATGCTCTCCACGAGCGCCGCAAAGCTCTTTCAAGTTTCACTTTTTTTTGTGGTAGGTAGAGAGAGAGAGAGAGAGAGAGAGAGAGAGAGAGAGAGAGAGAGGAGAGAGAGAGAGAGAGAGAGAGGAGAGAGAGAGAGCTCCAAACTTCAAAAAGAGAGCAAGAGCCAGGAGAGAGAGAGGCGAGAGAGGACAGAGAGAGAGAGTGAGAGTGAGAGTGAGAGAGAGAGAGCGAGGAGCTGGCCGGTGTTGCCTTACACTGTGTTGCTTCAACGGGGCTAGCTCTCGAAACCAGCTTTCCAGCTCAGCTAGCCTAGCATTAACAGTCATTTGTCTTTGACGAGCTCCATGTGCAAAAAAAGAAAAGAAAGAATTAGAGAAGAAACAGAGGGAGAGAGAAAATAAAAAAGAAAAGCCAGGGAGAACGCCAAAAGATCTGAGAATAAAATCACATGTATATTCTGTCACACCTCACTTGCCTCGGAGCGCCGTGCCGTTGTGGCCCGCTTGAAGGAAAACAAATAGCATGTCGCACTCTGGGCCCCATGTTTGTTTCTGCTGCTAGCGGGCCCCGGGATAGCGTGAGCCTGTAGCCCAGCGCTAGCGCCAACCGGGCTGCAAAAGATCCCCTTTGTTTTTAAATATGATTTATTTCTCTCCACGGTGCGGGAACCACTCAATCTTATCTGCAGGGAAGTTGTCCAGCCCGCTGGTGGTCACCATATTTCTCTCTCATATATATATATATATATATATATATATATATATATATATATATATATATATATATAAAAAATGGAAAGCACCACATTTTTTGCCACATTTATCCTTGGATGAAAAACTTTTCCGTTGCACAAGCTCAGGCCTAGTCCTTTTGCTTGAATCAGAACCAACCTATAGTGAATTCAGAACCATCGTCATAAATGAGCAGGTATAGGTTTTTAGGCATCTTAGGGGCAAAGGGACGAGGGAATCGAACCCAGTACCTTTCACTAGACTAGACTATTCTGTCTTACTGCAATTTGACGCGGACGGCTGGACTCACCTCACCTCCACTGGGGGTTCAGGACGTCCCACACAAACACTCCCACATGTCAAGAGTCCTTCACGTTCTGACTAAGATATTATTGCATGCATATTTGTTGTAGAAATCTCCAAACAAGACAAGATCAACACCACTGCTGCCACTACTACGACTTATCTCTCTCACACACACACACACACACACATCTCTTTAACAAAATACATTAGGGCTTAAAGGCAAAAGGAACGTATACAAACATTTTCTAAAACACAACCACATAGAATACAGATGTGCATGCAGGGTCTTCACTTGGCCAATCATAAACTACTACAAAAATATTCCATTAGAGCAGGGTATGTTGTGTTTGTATTGCACTGTGTGTGAAAAAAAATCATACATTATATATATATATATATATATATATATATATATATATATATATATATATATACAGTGCTGCTCGAAAGTATGTGAACCCCTTGAACAGTTAGAGTTTCTGTTGTTTTACCATGATTTTCCTATTTTATCATCACAAGTTTTACATATATGAAATGTCAGGTTTATGTTTAACAGTTCCATGTACTTTTTTAGAGGGAATTGTGTGAGTAGCCAAAAAAATACATGAAACATGGAATTAGTGGATGTGCAAAAGTAAGTGAACCCCCAGCTGTATTGGTAAAGTCAAGGAGGTAACAGATTCAGGTGAAACACTTTTGGGTGCTTAATTAGTCAATTAAGCAAACCAATCAAATGAGACATCATTAGGAAAAGGGTTGGACAACACAGATTAAAAGAGAGAGAAAAACAACCAAACGACTGCAGTGCCAGGGTGTACCCATACGAATCAACCATGCCAAGAGGAAAGGAGATACCCGAGGAAATCAAGAAAATGGTACTGACAGCCCATCAGTCTAGAGAAGGCTACAAGACAATCTCCAAACGATTCCAGCTCCATCCATCCACGGTGAGGCAAATAATTTACAAATGGAGGGCGTCCAAGATGACCGCATCTTTGCCTAGAAGTGGACGCCCATTAAAACTAACATCAAGAAGCACCCGTAGAATAATAAATCAGGTAAAGGACAACCCACACATCACCTCCAAAGAGTTGCAGAGCTCTCTGGCAGCGTCAGGTGTAAATGTACATGCGTCTACAATTAGACGAAAATTGAACCAACACGACATTCATGGGAGGGTTGCTAGAAGGAAGCCTCTGCTCTCCAAAAAGAACAAAGCTGCCCGTTTAAACTTTGCCAGAGAGAACTTGGACAAACCAGAGGCCTTCTGGAAGTCCATTCTCTGGACAGATGAGTCCAAAATAGAATTATTTGGTCATAATCGTAAGCGCTTTGTTTGGAGAAAAACCAACACAGCACATGAAGAAAAGAACCTCATCCCAACAGTGAAGCATGGTGGTGGAAATGTTAAGGTATGGGGCTGCTTCTCTGCTTCTGGACCTGGACAACTCCATATCATCCAGGGAAACATGAATTCTGAAGTGTATCAGCAAATTCTTGATAAGAATCTCCAGCCATCAGTCAGGAAGTTGAAACTGGGCCGTAAATGGGTTTTTCAACAAGACAACGACCCAAAACATACCAGCAAATCTACCAAGGAATGGTTCAGAAAAAAGAGGATTCGTACTCTGGATTGGCCAAGTCAAAGTCCGGACCTCAATCCAATTGAAATGTTGTGGCTAGACCTGAAGCGGGGGGTACATGCCAGATGTCCCTCCAACCTTTCTCAACTGGCTGAGTTCTGCAAGGAAGAGTGGGCAAAAATCCCCCACAGCAGATGCGAGAGACTGGTCAGTGGCTATAGAAAACGTTTGATTGCAGTAATGGCTGCAAAAGGAGGTGCCACACGCTATTAACCAAAAGGGTTCACATACTTTTGCACAAGTCATATTTTCAGTTTTTGTGGGAGAAACCACTTTTTTTGAATAAATAATGAAAATACATCATTTTTCTTTGTTTGTGTCCATTATTTGGAAAGTCCTGCTTTACAAATTGGTGTTTGGATATACATTTAATAAGGTTATTTTACATTTTTGTACAATTACAATGACCATGTCTAGGGGGTTCACATACTTTCGAGCAGCACTGTATATATATAAAAAACGGCCCATTGAAAAGGTTAAAATGTCCTGACACTCCAGTTCCGGGGGTCACAAGTTCACATCTACTAGAGAGGCACACAGGCGAACCGGCCTCCTGCGGTGAGGTTTATGCTGCGCTGCTGTGTTATGATGTGTGGGTTGAAAATGGAGCCAGGGATGGAGTCCTCAGACCTCCCCCTCCCCCCTCCCCCCAGGCCTCCTGCTGCTCAGCCCCCCCCCCCCCCCTTTCATCCACCTCCTCCCGGTTGTTGTTGCAGTTCAGGTACAGGGGGTAGGTGTGTGTGTGTGTGTGTGTGTGTGTGTGGGGGGGGGGTCAAGTGGTGCAGCTTAAAGCCTTTTCCTTTCTTTCCCCCCCCCCCTGTTCATCAAGCACCATCTACTTCCAACGAAGCACCGCCTAAACCCTGCAGTCAAATCCAGTGTGACTGGATTACCCGGGAGAGGAGATTCCCTGCGGAAAGCGAAGGCTGACAAGAGAGGTAAAGCCAAGAGAGGGAGGAGGTGGGGGGGGTGGTGGGGGGGTGGAGCCTAATAACACGTCCCTACAACACACATTTACATTTACATTGACATCAAAACAACAGCAGCACAAACAAAGAGGTACAGGTGTGCGGCGCCTGATACACACAAATCCCTGGGCCTGGTTGCCATGCGTCCAGTGTTGACGGTTGTTCTGCTGAGAGATAATAACTTGCTCTATTGAGATGGGGATGAACGCGTAGCTTCTCCGGCTCTCCGTGGGTGGTCTGCCTGGATAGGGGGGGGGGGTGGAAGGCACGGTGTAGAAGAGACTCACAGGCAATTAGCATGCAAACACACCACTGGTGTACGACTTACACACAGCTGGTGGGACCACTATGTGTGTGTGTGTGTGTTTGTCTTTACCTGCATCTGCTTGCACACAATTGGGAGTGTACCTGGTTCAAGTGCTCGTGTGTGTGTGTGTGTGTGTGTGTGTGTGTGTGTGTGTGTGTGTGTGTGTGTGTGTGTGTATCCCAGTGAGAAGAAAGACAAAGAAAGACAGAGAGAGAGATAAAAGACGAGAAACTGAGAGCAGCACTTGTCTTAATCGCGTGTGTGGTGGTGGGGGTGGGTGGGGTGGGGGTGGGAGGGGGTGTCAGGGTGGGGGTAGGAGGGGCGGGGGGTAGGAGGGGGTGTCAGGGTGCATGTGGTGGGTTCAACGTGCACTTGCCTCCCAAATTACACCATGTTTACTGCTGCATGTCCCAACCAGCCGGATCAGGGAGCCTGGCGGTTTTGGCCCCGATGAAAGGAGACGACAGAGAGAGAGAGAGAGAGAACAGACAGGCAGCGGGAACACAGGACATGGGATACACACTTTGCCCTTTTTTTTTTTTTCCAGACGCAAAAACCTCAAAAGATCCTAAACACTGAGTCTGGAGTCGTGTCACAGTCGCGGCTTTTCTTCTGAATGTCGTGACTACTATCCATTAGTGGAGTGGCTAATGGCATTAATATCTACTGTACATTTGGTGTGTGTGTGTGTGTGTGTGTGTGTGTGTGTGTGTGTGTGTGTGTGGTGTGTGTGTGTGTGTGTGTGTGTGTGTGTGTGTGTGTGTGTGTGTGTGTGTGTGTGTGTGTATGGCTCGCCAGCAGTCCCTCCAGCACAGCACCGCGTCACTTCTGTCATTGGGCAAAACCAGCCAAATGGGTGGGACCTCCTGCGTAGAGAGCTCCTGTGATTGGTGGACTCCCTTTCTCATTTTGTTTTTCATTCACCCCCCCCCCCCCCTCCACGGTCAGGTGCTGTCGTCAGTCAAAGCTCCGCTGGCTCCGCTCTCTCTGCCGCTTGGCAGGCGGCCCTGAAATGATAACCCGAAGCCACAAGAGATACCTGCAATTTGTCACCCCTATAGAATAACATTTTCCATCCACAACCCCCAAACCCCCCCCCCCCCCCCGTCTAAAAGCAGCACAGGCCTTTGTGTTCCCGCAGCGAGGGGACCTTTACTGTACCAATATCAGGAGGGAAGGACCCCCCACCCACCACCCATCACCACCTCCTCCTCCTCCTCCTCCTCTAACCCCTACCCCAAACTATGTTTTTATATCTAGAGTTGTGTGTGGGGTGGGGTGGGGGGGGCGTTCCCCAAGAAGACATCTAATCCACCCTGGCTGCATGGTTTCCATACCAGGCGGCTGGAGGGGTCGGGGTAAGGGGGGGGGGGGGGGGGGGGGGGGGGCGGTGGGGGTTGTGTGGGGGCTCTTTGTTTGATGGAGACTGGTCTGGTTTTATCAATGCCATCACCCACACACACAAACACACACACACACACACACACACACACACACACGCAAGCACGCACGCAACGGAGAGTGTGAGAAAAATTCCAGAGAGGTTCACAGTCTTGCTTTAACACCGCCACACTGCAGCGTCTACACGTTCTGCTCATTGGAAAACACGCATCTTTAAGTAGGCCCGACTTTCATCATGATTTACAACAACGATGGGATAGCCGTAGATAAACATGGCCTTGCAACGCCAGTGGGACTACAAGGAGGAGCGTAACATTACATTAGATTAGATTCTAATCGCATCACATGCGTCCACTGGTGCTGGCCTACAGTGGACTACGAAACACACAACCCTGTGTGTGTGTGTGTGTTACCCTATCATCCAAAATAACCTCACACTGGAGAACAATCGAGAACCACAGCCAATATCAGAGCAACTAAGAACCGAAGTGCTGAGGGGATAAGGTTTCCAAATCCAACCAGGGTAAGTAAGGGACTGTTTCTCCCCCACTCTCCCTCCCTCCCTCCCCCCCCCTCCCCCCCCCCCCCACTATCTGTCAAAACAATGAGTAAACAAAAGACCTTGTGATGGTGCCAATGGAAAACGAGCGTCAGGGCAGCCGCTACAACCGTATGTGTACGGTTTCAGGCGTCGTCCTGGGAGTTAACCGTTTATTTTTCTGCAGTCAAAATGCAGCTTATCTGATCGTATACATCTTATTGGGAAAACACACACACACACACAGTGTGTGTGTGTGTGTGTGTGTGTGTGTGTGTGTGTGTGTGTGTGTGTGTGTGTGTGTGTGTGTGTGTGTGTGTGTGTGTGTGTGTGTGTGTGTGTGTGTGTGTGTGTATGAGTCATCATGATGAAACATTGGAATAGTAAATAATAATACTTGATGGTTGGCTTCCATAACTCATACTTTCGCAAAACAATGGGAGACCCAATGCAAAGCATGATTTCTGGGAAATAGCGACTACGCTAGTAATTGTAAAAGTAGAGCTTAATAATGAGAAACTTAAGCAGCCATCACCCTAACAGCGTCATATCCTTCTATGGTTATTGATATATTTACGCCACAGCCAAAATATATCTTTTATCTAAATAAAGAGGCGAATGAAGAAATGTCCGATGACGGTGTAGAAATATATCCACTCTTAGAAATACATCTAAACAAAGACACAACTTCATCGATGAGTCATCAGCTAAATCATCAGTAAAGTCATAAAGTCAATAAAGTCATCAATGAGAAATCGGTTGTGCGCATTTCAAGTAGACTTTGCAATTTGTTCAACAACAAACCAGAGATACAAGAGAACGACAAAGAGAAAGGGGGGAGGCAGCGAGAGAGAGAGAGAGAGAGAGAGAGAGAGGAGAGAGAGAGAGAGAGAGAGGAGAGCAGAGAGAGGAGCAGAGGAGAGAAAGGGGGAGAGAGAGGAGAGAGGAGGAGAGCGAGAGCGAGGAGAGAGAGAGAGAGGAGAGAGAGAGAGAGAGAGAGAGAGAGAGAGAGAGGACAAAGAGAAAGGGGGGAGGCAGCGAGAGAGAGAGAGAGAGGAGAGAGAGAGAGGAGAGAGAGAGAGAGGAGGAGAGAGAGGAGCTGAGAGAGAGAGGAGAGAGAGAGAGAGAGAGAGAGAGAGAGAGAGAGAAGAGAGAGAGAGAGAGAGAGAGAGAGAGAGAGAGAGAGAGAGAGAGAGAGAGAGAGAGACAAAGAGACGTAGTGTGATCGTGATGCCAGCCAAGACGGGATGAGGAGCCAGTGATTTGCTCTGCTGTGGCTCTGGGATCCTTAATAAACACATCACTCTCTCCCACGCGCCTCCTCTCTCTTTCCTCTCCTCCACTCCTCCTCCTCCTCCTCCTCCTCCTCCACCCATCCTCCAGGGCTGCTGATGCCGGGGGCCTTATGAGGCCAAGCCAAAACAGCTGGTGGACCTTTCAATGCATCAGAAAATACACCCAGCACACTTACTACTGCTGCTAAAGGCTACCATTCAAAAGTACATTACGATTCTGATTATTTTATTACCCATCTATCTATGGGTCTCGCCGGTGACCCTGGACTTCTAAGCACTTTCTCTGTAAGCCGTGGAGCTGTGTCATCGACACACACACACGGACACACACACACACACACAGTAAAGAAAGTCCCCAGATGCAGCTGTCCAAGCCCCCGCTGGGGTCAAAGGGGACATCCTAATGCCCCGTCCCTCGACGGTGGCACCTGTCACTGCTGTCTTAGCCTGGTCTTCACTAAGCAAACACACACTATTCAATAAAGCAGCACCTTCAGACACACACACACACACACACACACACACACACACACACACCGTGAAAATGAGCCATATCAGGGGTCAAAAACGCTGTCTTAATTTACGGCATTTTAGAGTTTGAGAAAAAAACTTTTATAACCGCTAAAGCCGTGCATTTTGCGGCATAATAAAATACAACGGCATAAAACGCAGCGTCGCAAAGGCTTAAAACGCCGCATTTGGCGTCAACCTAAATCATTACACGTCTACAATGAGGCGTACTTGTGACACACACACACACACACACACACCACACACACACACACACACACACACACACACACCACACACACACACACACACACACACACACACACACACACACACAAATGTGTGTGGGTGCGTGTATTAACAAAAATATTTAATTTAAATGACATAACACATACAGATAACCAACCACACACACACACACACACACACACACACACACACACACACACACACACACACCACACACACACACACACACACACACCACACACCACACACACACACCACACACACACACCACACACACACACACACACACACACACACACACACAGCTGCCCTCTGTACGCCTCCACTCGCTCTCTGTGGC
Organism: Muraenolepis orangiensis; assembly: GCA_027704905.1. Classification (NCBI taxonomy): domain Eukaryota; kingdom Metazoa; phylum Chordata; class Actinopteri; order Gadiformes; family Muraenolepididae; genus Muraenolepis; species Muraenolepis orangiensis. Next base: position 23,132,891 of record CM051017.1, read on the forward strand.
GGCCCCCTCTGGCGCCCCCTTTCTCGGCGCTTATAATTAACAACAGTTGTTAATGGGCCCGACAAGTATTTAGACTGTAACAAGATCCCACAATTAGGGCTTATTGACTCTGCATAAATGCTGGAAGGCAAGGGGCCTGCTGTCTCTGGAGGCCGAGGGAGAGAGGCCGAAGAAGGCCGTCTTTGAGGGGCAGCAATGGCCTGACTCCTGACTGTGTGCGTGTGCGTGTGTGTGTGTGTGCACACTCTAAAACACACTGAAAGCCCTTCCAGAAACACTCGCTGCATCCTCTGGGATCACACAGGACACAGAGGCCAACCTCTGGGAAGTCAAATGAGATTCCTTAGACCACCGTGTTGCCACAGTCCAGTCCCACTGGAGAACGCTTTTCTCTTTAGAGAAAAATACCTAAAAGTAGATATTCTATATGCATGTAGCCAAGACGTCTTCAAAATATTAGATTGATTAAGTATACCAGAGCGGCAGAGGATTCCCAAGATTCCCTATAGTCGAATGAACAGAACATTGCTACAATCAGTCAGACTAAACATGAAGTCCAATGTATTGCACATGAATAAAAATGGAATGGGAAAATGCTACACAAACACTCAACAGCACACACTGCGGCGAATGGGCACTCACTTTGACCGGAGCTCCCTCCCAAGTGGATCCTCTGTGGTCAGCAGCAGGAAGAGAACCACCACCACCACCACGGGGGAACTTGGGCCCCCCAAAAAAACCAGGACGTCTCCCAACGATCCCAAGTTCTTCAAAAATGTGTTTTGATGAATCCATCGTTTTTTGATTGATTGATTATCATAAACACACATCAAAAGTAACGCTGACGACGATGAGTCTCCCCAACATTTCTCTGTCTTTCGCGGATCCTTTACGGTCACTTTGTGTTGCTCCGGACGGACGTATAACCAGTTTTTAGTTTTGGAATTCAATCGAGGCATATGGCCCTATAAAACATAGGAAACTGAGAACCTTTAAAAAATATATGAGAACGAAATGAAGTCTTAGAAATCAGATCACGTTGCACATG